>CAJFDF010002614.1:6158-21955 GCA_904067115.1 Aegilops sharonensis | reverse complement strand
CCCAAAACAGTGAGTAATAGTCCACGAAACGGGTCAGAATCGGCCAAAACTGTGAGTGTTGATGCCCGACACGTCAACGCACTCCGGGGTTCTTTAATTGTGGAAATCACTCCGGGACCCCAAAACAGTGAGTAATAGTCCAAGAAACGGGCTAGAATCGGCCAAAACCGCGAGTGTTGATGACCGACACGTAAGCGCGCCCCGGGGTTCGTTAATCGTGGAAATCACTCCGGCAGCCCAAAACAGTGAGTAGTCCATGAAATGGGCCAGAATTAGCCAAAACTATGAGTGCTGATAACCGACACGTAAGCGTACCCCGGGGTTCGTTAATCGTGGTAATTACTCTGGGAGCCCAAAACAGTGAGTAATAGTCCATGAAACGGTCCAGAATCGGCCAAAACCGCGAGTGTTGATTACCGACACGTAAACACACCTTCGGGTTCGAGAACTATTGAAATCGCTTCGGAACCCCTAAACGGTGAGTAATAGTCCACGAAACAGGTCACAATTGGCCAAAACTGTGATTGTTGACGACGGACACGTAAAGGCACCCCGGGGATCGTCAATCTTGGAAATCACTCCCGGACCCCAAAACTGTGACTAATAGTCCAAGAAACAGGGCAGAATCGGCCAAAACAGCTAGTGTTGATGACCGACATGTAAGTGCACCCCGGGGTTCGTTAATCATGGATATCACTGCGGCAGCCCAAAACAGTCAGTAATAGTCCACGAGACGGGCCAGAATCGGCCAAAACTGTGAGTGTTGATGCCCGACACGTAAACGCACTCTGGGGTTCTTTAATTGTGGAAATCACTCCGGGACCCCAAACAGTGAGTAATAGTCCAAGAAACGGGCTAGAATCGGCCAAAACCGCGAGTGTTGATGACGACACGTAAGCGTGCCCCGGGGTTTCTTAATCATGGAAATCACTCCGGCAGCCCAAAACAGTGAGTAATAGTCCATGAAATGGGCCAGAATTGGCCAAAACTGTGAGTGTTGATGACCGACATGTAAGCGCACCCCGGGGATTGTTAATCGTGGTAATCACTCCGGGAGCCCAAAACAGTGAGTAATAGTCCACGAAACGGGCCAGAATCGGCCAAAACCGCAAGTGTTGATGACCGACACGTAAGCGCACCCCAGGGTTCGTTAATCGTGGAAATCACTTCGGGACCCCAAAACAGTGAGTAATAGTTCATGAAACGGGCCAGAATCGGTTAAAACTTTGAGTGTTGATGAGACACGTAAGCGCACCTTGGCGTTCAATAACTATGGAAATCGCTTCGGGGCCCCAAAACGGGCTAGAATTGGCCAAAACTGTGAGTGTTGACGACTGACACGTAAACGCACCCCTGGGATCGCTTTGGGACCCTAAAACGGTGAGTAATGGTGCATGAAACGGACCAGAATCGGCCAAAATTGTGTGTGTTGATGACCAACACGTAAACGCAACTTGGCGTTCAACAACTATGGAAATCGCTTCGGGACCGTAAACGGTGAGTAATAGTCCATGAAATGGGCCAGAATTGGCCAAAACTGTGAGTGTTGATAACCAACACGTAAGCGTACCTCGGGGTCCGTTAATCGTGGTAATTACTCTGGGAGCCAAAAACAGTGAGTAATAGTCCATGAAACGGTCCAGAATCGGCCAAAACCGCGAGTGTTGATGACCGGCACGTAAACACACCTTCGGGTTCGAGAACTATTGAAATCGCTTCGGAACCCCTAAACGGTGAGTAATAGTCCACGAAACGGGTCAGAATTGGCCAAAACTGTGATTGTTGACGACGGACACGTAAAGGCACCCCGGGGATCGTCAATCTTGGAAATCACTCCCGGACCCCAAAACTGTGAGTAATAGTCCAAGAAACAGGACAGAATCGGCCAAAACCGCGAGTGTTGATGACCAACATGTAAGTGCACCCCGGGGTTCGTTAATCATGGATATCACTGCGGCAGCCCAAAACAGTGAGTAATAGTCCACGAAACGGGCCAGAATCGGCCAAAACTGTGAGTGTTGATGCCCGACACGTAAACGCACTCCGGGGTTCTTTAATTGCGGAAATCACTCCGGGACACCAAAACAGTGAGTAATAGTCCAAGAAACGGGCTAGAATCGGCCAAAACCGCGAGTGTTGATGACCGACAAGTAAGCGCGCCCCGGGGTTCGTTAATCGTGGAAATCACTCCGGCAGCCCAAAACAGTGAGTAGTCCATGAAATGGGCCAGAATTGGCCAAAACTGTGAGTGCTGATAACCGACACGTAAGCGTACCCCGGGGTTCGTTAATCGTGGTAATTACTCTGGGAGCCCAAAACAGTGAGTAATAGTCCTTGAAACGGTCCAGAATCGGCCAAAACCGCGAGTGTTGATGACCGGCACGTAAACACACCTTCGGGTTCGAGAACTATTGAAATCGCTTCGGAACCCCTAAACGGTGAGTAATAGTCCACGAAACGGGTCACAATTGGCCAAAACTGTGATTGTTGACGACGGACACGTAAAGGCACCCCGGGGATCATCAATCTTGGAAATCACTCCTGGACCCCAAAACTCTGACTAATAGTCCAAGAAACAGGACAGAATCGGCCAAAACAGCTAGTGTTGATGACCGACATGTAAGTGCACCCCGGGGTTCGTTAATCATGGATATCACTGCGGCAGCCCAAAACAGTCAGTAATAGTCCACGAGACGGGCCAGAATCGGCCAAAACTGTGAGTGTTGATGCCCGACACGTAAACGCACTCCGGGGTTCTTTAATTGTGGAAATCACTCCGGGACCCCAAAACAGTGAGTAATAGTCCAAGAAACGGGCTAGAATCGGCCAAAACCGCGAGTGTTGATGACCGACACGTAAGCGCGCCCCGGGGTTTGTTAATCATGGAAATCACTCCGGCACCCCAAAACAGTGAGTAATAGTCCAAGAAACGGGCTAGAATCGGCCAAAACCGTGAGTGTTGATGACCGACACGTAAGCGCACCCCGGGGTTTGTTAATCGTGGTAATCACTCCGGGAGCCCAAAACCGTGAGTACTAGTCCACGAAACGGGCCAGAATCGGCCAAAACTGTGAGTGTTGATGCCCGACACGTAAACGCACTCCGGGGTTCTTTAATCGTGGAAATCACTCCGGGACCCCAAAACAGTGAGTAATAGTCCATGAAATGGGCCAGAATTGGCCAAAACTGTGAGTGTTGATGACCGACATGTAAGCGCACCCCGGGGTTTGTTAATCGTGGTAATCACTCCGGGAGCCCAAAACAGTGAGTAATAGTCCACGAAACAGGCCAGAATCGGCCAAAACCGCAAGTGTTGATGACCGACACGTAAGCGCACCCCAGGGTTCGTTAATCGTGGAAATCACTTCGGGACCCCAAAACAGTGAGTAATAGTCCACGAAACGGGCCAGAATCGGCCAAAACTGTGAGTGTTGTTGACCTACACGTAAACACACCCCTCGGTTTGTTGATCGTGGAAATCATTCCGAGACCCCAAAATAGTGAGTAATAGTTCATGAAACGGGCCAGAATCGGTTAAAACTTTGAGTGTTGATGAGACACGTAAGCGCACCTTGGCGTTCAATAACTATGGAAATCGCTTCGGGGCCCCAAAACGGGCCAGAATTGGCCAAAACTGTGAGTGTTGACGACTGACACGTAAACGCACCCCTGGGATCGCTTTGGGACCCTGAAACGGTGAGTAATGGTGCATGAAACGGACCAGAATCGGCCAAAATTGTGAGTGTTGATGACCAACACGTAAACACAACTTGGCGTTCAACAACTATGGAAATCGCTTCGGGACCGTAAACTGTGAGTAATAGTCCATGAAATGGGCCAGAATTGGCCAAAACTGTGAGTGGTGATAACCAACACGTAAGCGTACCTCGGGGTTCGTTAATCGTGGTAATTACTCTGGGAGCCAAAAACAGTGAGTAATAGTCCATGAAACGGTCCAGAATCGGCCAAAACCGCGAGTGTTGATGACCGGCACGTAAACACACCTTCGGGTTCGAGAACTATTGAAATCGCTTCGGAACCCCTAAACGGTGAGTAATAGTCCACGAAACGGGTCAGAATTGGCCAAAACTGTGATTGTTGACGACGGACACATAAAGGCACCCCGGGGATCGTCAATCTTGGAAATCACTCCCGGACCCCAAAACTGTGAGTAATAGTCCAAGAAACAGGACAGAATCGGCCAAAACCGCGAGTCTTGATGACCGACACGTAAGCGCGCCCCGGGGTTTGTTAATCATGGAAATCACTCCGGCAGCCCAAAACAGTTAGTAATAGTCCATGAAATGGGCCAGAATTGGCCAAAACTGTGAGTGTTGATGACCGACATGTAAGCGCACCCGGGGGTTTGTTAATCGTGGTAATCACTCCGGGAGCCCAAAACAGTGAGTAATAGTCCACGAAACAGGCCAGAATCGGCCAAAACCGCAAGTGTTGATGACCGACACGTAAGCGCACCCCAGGGTTCGTTTATCGTGTAAATCACTTCGGGACTCCAAAACAGTGAGTAATAGTCCACGAAACGGGCCAGAATCGGCCAAAACTGTGAGTGTTGATGACCTACACGTAAACACACCCCTGGGTTTGTTGATCGTGGAAATCACTCCGAGACCCCAAAATAGTGAGTGTTGATGAGACACGTAAGCGCACCTTGGCGTTCAATAACTATGGAAATCGCTTCGGGGCCCCAAAACGGGCCAGAATTGGCCAAAATTGTGAGTGTTGACGACTGACACGTAAACGCACCCCTGGGATCGCTTTGGGACCGTAAAACGGTGAGTAATGGTGCATGAAACGGACCAGAATCGGCCAAAATTGTGAGTGTTGATGACCGACACGTAAGCGCGCCCCGGGGTTCGTTAATCGTGGAAATCACTCCGGCAGCCCAAAACAGTGAGTAATAGTCCATGAAATGGGCCAGAATTGGCCAAAACTGTGAGTGTTGATGACCGACATGTAAGCGCACCCCGGGGTTTGTTAATCGTGGTAATCACTCCGGGAGCCCAAAACAGTGAGTAATAGTCCACGAAACAGGCCAGAATCGGCCAAAACCGCAAGTGTTGATGACCGACACGTAAGCGCACCCCAGGGTTCGTTAATCGTGGAAATCACTTCGGGACCCCCAAACAGTGAGTAATAGTCCACGAAACGGGCCAGACTCGGCCAAAACCGCGAGTGTTGATGACCGACACGTAAGCGCGCCCCGGGGTTCGTTAATCGTGGAAATCACTCCAGCAGCCCAAAACAGTGAGTAATAGTCCATGAAATGGGCCAGAATTGGCCTAAACTGTGAGTGTTGATGACCGACATGTAAGCGCACCCCGCGGTTTGTTAATCGTGGTAATCACTCCGGGAGCCCAAAATAGTGAGTAGTAGTCCACGAAACAGGCCAGAATCGGCCAAAACTGCGAGTGTTGATGACCGACACGTAAGCGCCCCCCAGGGTTCGTTAATCGTGGAAATCACTTCGGGACCCCCAAACAGTGAGTAATAGTCCACGAAACGGGCCAGACTCGGCCAAAACCGCGAGTGTTGATGACCGACACGTAAGCGCGCCCCGGGGTTCGTTAATCGTGGAAATCACTCCAGCAGCCCAAAACAGTGAGTAATAGTCCATGAAATGGGCCAGAATTGGCCTAAACTGTGAGTGTTGATGACCGACATGTAAGCGCACCCCGCGGTTTGTTAATCGTGGTAATCACTCCGGGAGCCCAAAATAGTGAGTAGTAGTCCACGAAACAGGCCAGAATCGGCCAAAACTGCGAGTGTTGATGACCGACACGTAAGCGCCCCCCAGGGTTCGTTAATCGTGGAAATCACTTCGGGACCCCCAAACAGTGAGTAATAGTCCACGAAACGGGCCAGACTCGGCCAAAACCGCGAGTGTTGATGACCGACACGTAAGCGCGCCCCGGGGTTCGTTAATCGTGGAAATCACTCCAGCAGCCCAAAACAGTGAGTAATAGTCCATGAAATGGGCCAGAATTGGCCTAAACTGTGAGTGTTGATGACCGACATGTAAGCGCACCCCGCGGTTTGTTAATCGTGGTAATCACTCCGGGAGCCCAAAATAGTGAGTAGTAGTCCACGAAACAGGCCAGAATCGGCCAAAACTGCGAGTGTTGATGACCGACACGTAAGCGCCCCCCAGGGTTCGTTAATCGTGGAAATCACTTCGGGACCCCCAAACAGTGAGTAATAGTCCACGAAACGGGCCAGACTCGGCCAAAACCGCGAGTGTTGATGACCGACACGTAAGCGCGCCCCGGGGTTCGTTAATCGTGGAAATCACTCCAGCAGCCCAAAACAGTGAGTAATAGTCCATGAAATGGGCCAGAATTGGCCTAAACTGTGAGTGTTGATGACCGACATGTAAGCGCACCCCGCGGTTTGTTAATCGTGGTAATCACTCCGGGAGCCCAAAATAGTGAGTAGTAGTCCACGAAACAGGCCAGAATCGGCCAAAACTGCGAGTGTTGATGACCGACACGTAAGCGCCCCCCAGGGTTCGTTAATCGTGGAAATCACTTCGGGACCCCCAAACAGTGAGTAATAGTCCACGAAACGGGCCAGAATGGGCCAAAACTGTGAGTGTTGATGACCAACACGTAAGCGTACCTCGGGGTTCGTTAATCGTGGTAATTACTCTGGGAGCCCAAAACAGTGAGTAATAGTCCATGAAAGGGTCCAGAATCGGCCAAAATCGCGAGTGTTGATGACCGACACGTAAACACACCTTCGGGTTCGAGAACTATTGAAATCACTTCGGAAGCCCTAAACGGTGAGTAAGACTCCACGAAACGGGTCAGAATTGGCCAAAACTGTGATTGTTGACGACGGACACCTAAACGCACCCCGGGGATCGTCAATCTTGGAAATCACTCCCGGACCCCAAAACTGTGAGTAATAGTCCAAGAAACAGGACAGAACCGGCCAAAACCGCGAGTGTTGATGACCGACATGTAAGTGCACCCCGGGGTTCGTTAATCATGGATATCACTGCGGGAGCCCAAAACAGTGAGTAATAGTCCACGAAACAGGCCAGAATCGGCCAAAACCGCAAGTGTTGATGACCGACACGTAAGCGCACCCCAGGGTTCGTTAATCGTGGAAATCACTTCGGGACCCCAAAACAGTGAGTAATAGTCCACGAAACGGGCCAGAATCGGCCAAAACTGTGAGTGTTGATGACCTACACGTAAACACACCCCTGGGTTTGTTGATCGTGGAAATCACTCCGAGACCCCAAAATAGTGAGTAATAGTTCATGAAACGGGCCAGAATCGGTTAAAACTTTGAGTGTTGATGAGACACGTAAGCGCACCTTGGCGTTCAATAACTATGGAAATCGCTTCGGGGCCCCAAAACGGGCCAGAATTGGCCAAAATTGTGAGTGTTGATGACTGACACGTAAACGCACCCCTGGGATCGCTTTGGGACCCTAAAACGGTGAGTAATGGTGCATGAAACGGACCAGAATCGGCCAAAATTGTGAGTGTTGATGACCAACACGTAAACGCAACTTGGCGTTCAACAACTATGGAAATCGCTTCGGGACCGTAAACGGTGAGTAATAGTCCATGAAATGGGCCAGAATTGGCCAAAACAGTGAGTGTTGATAACCAACACGTAAGCGTACCTCGGGGTTCGTTAATCATGGTATTACACTGGGAGCCAAAAACAGTGAGTAATAGTCCATGAAACGGTCCAGAATCGGCCAAAACCGCGAGTGTTGATGACCGGCACGTAAACACACCTTCGGGTTCGAGAACTATTGAAATCGCTTCGGAACCCCTAAACGGTGAGTAATAGTCCACGAAACGGGTCAGAATTGGCCAAAACTGTGATTGTTGACGACGGACACGTAAAGGCACCCCGGGGATCGTCAATCTTGGAAATCACTCCCGGACCCCAAAACTGTGAGTAATAGTCCAAGAAACAGGACAGAATCGGCCAAAACCGCGAGTGTTGATGACCGACATGTAAGTGCACCCCGGGTTTCGTTAATCATGGATATCACTGCGGCAGCCCAAAACAGTGAGTAATAGTCCACGAAACGGGCCAGAATCGGCCAAAACTGTGAGTGTTGATGCCCGACAGGTAAACGCACTCCGGGGTTCTTTAATTGTGGAAATCACTCCGGGACACCAAAACAGTGAGTAATAGTCCAAGAAACGGGCTAGAATCGGCCAAAACCGCGAGTGTTGATGACCGACACGTAAGCGCGCCCCGGGGTTCGTTAATCGTGGAAATCGCTCCGGCAGCCCAAAACAGTGAGTAATAGTCCATGAAATGGGCCAGAATTGGCCAAAACTGTGAGTGTTGATGACCGACATGTAAGCGCACCCCGGGGTTTGTTAATCGTGATAATCACTCCGGGAGCCCAAAACAGTGAGTAATAGTCCACGAAACAGGCCAGAATCGGCCAAAACCGCAAGTGTTGATGACCGACACGTAAGCGCACCCCGGGGTTTGTTAATCGTGGAAATCACTCCGGGACCCCAAAACAGTGAGTAATAGTCCACGAAACAGGCTAGAATCGGCCAAAACCGCGAGTGTTGATGACCGACATGTAAGCGTACCCCGGGGTTTGTTAATCGTGGAAATCACTCCGGGACCCCAAAACAGTGAGTAATAGTCCACGAAACAGGCTAGAATCGGCCAAAACCGCGAGTGTTGATGACCGACATGTAAGCGTACCCCGGGGTTTGTTAATCGTGGAAATCACTCCGGGACCCCAAAACAGTGAGTAATAGTCCACGAAACAGGCTAGAATCGGCCAAAACCGCGAGTGTTGATGACCGACATGTAAGCGTACCCCGGGGTTTGTTAATCGTGGAAATCACTCCGGGACCCCAAAACAGTGAGTAATAGTCCACGAAACAGGCTAGAATCGGCCAAAACCGCGAGTGTTGATGACCGACATGTAAGCGTACCCCGGGGTTTGTTAATCGTGGAAATCACTCCGGGACCCCAAAACAGTGAGTAATAGTCCACGAAACAGGCTAGAATCGGCCAAAACCGCGAGTGTTGATGACCGACATGTAAGCGTACCCCGGGGTTTGTTAATCGTGGAAATCACTCCGGGACCCCAAAACAGTGAGTAATAGTCCACGAAACAGGCTAGAATCGGCCAAAACCGCGAGTGTTGATGACCGACATGTAAGCGTACCCCGGGGTTTGTTAATCGTGGAAATCACTCCGGGACCCCAAAACAGTGAGTAATAGTCCACGAAACAGGCTAGAATCGGCCAAAACCGCGAGTGTTGATGACCGACATGTAAGCGTACCCCGGGGTTTGTTAATCGTGGAAATCACTCCGGGACCCCAAAACAGTGAGTAATAGTCCACGAAACAGGCTAGAATCGGCCAAAACCGCGAGTGTTGATGACCGACATGTAAGCGTACCCCGGGGTTTGTTAATCGTGGAAATCACTCCGGGACCCCAAAACAGTGAGTAATAGTCCACGAAACAGGCTAGAATCGGCCAAAACCGCGAGTGTTGATGACCGACATGTAAGCGTACCCCGGGGTTTGTTAATCGTGGAAATCACTCCGGGACCCCAAAACAGTGAGTAATAGTCCACGAAACAGGCTAGAATCGGCCAAAACCGCGAGTGTTGATGACCGACATGTAAGCGTACCCCGGGGTTTGTTAATCGTGGAAATCACTCCGGGACCCCAAAACAGTGAGTAATAGTCCACGAAACAGGCTAGAATCGGCCAAAACCGCGAGTGTTGATGACCGACATGTAAGCGTACCCCGGGGTTTGTTAATCGTGGAAATCACTCCGGGACCCCAAAACAGTGAGTAATAGTCCACGAAACAGGCTAGAATCGGCCAAAACCGCGAGTGTTGATGACCGACATGTAAGCGTACCCCGGGGTTTGTTAATCGTGGAAATCACTCCGGGACCCCAAAACAGTGAGTAATAGTCCACGAAACAGGCTAGAATCGGCCAAAACCGCAAGTGGTGATGACCGACACGTAAGCGCGCCCCGGGGTTCGTTAATCGAGGAAATCACTCCGGCAGCCCAAAACAGTGAGTAATAGTCCATGAAATGGGCCAGAATTGGCCAAAACTGTGAGTGTTGATGACCGACATGAAAGCGCATCCCGGGGTTTGTTAATCGTGGTAATCACTCCGGGAGCCCAAAACAGTGAGTAATAGTCCACGAAACAGGCTAGAATCGGCCAAAACCGCAAGTGTTGATGACCGACACGTAAGCGCACCCCAGGGTTCGTTAATCGTGGAAATCACTTCGGGACCCCAAAACAGTGAGTAATAGTCCACGAAACGGGCTAGAATCGGCCAAAACTGTGAGTGTTGATGACCTACACGTAAACACACCCCTGGGTTTGTTGATCGTGGAAATCACTCCGAGACCCCAAAATAGTGAGTAATAGTTCATGAAACGGGCCAGAATCGGTTAAAACTTTGAGTGTTGATGAGACACGTAAGCGCACCTTGGCGTTCAATAACTATGGAAATCGCTTCGGGGCCCCAAAACGGGCCAGAATTGGCCAAAACTGTGAGTGTTGACGACTGACACGTAAACGCACCCCTGGGATCGCTTTGGGACCCTAAAACGGTGAGTAATGGTGCATGAAACGGACCAGAATCGGCCAAAATTTTGAGTGTTGATGACCATCACGTAAACGCAACTTGGCGTTCAACAACTATGGAAATCGCTTTGGGACCGTAAACGGTGAGTAATAGTCCAAGAAATGGGCCAGAATTGGTCAAAACTGTGAGTGTTGATGACCAACACGTAAGCGTACCTCGGGGTTCGTTAATCGTGGTAATTACTCTGGGAGCCAAAAACAGTGAGTAATAGTCCATGGAACGGTCCAGAATCGGCCAAAACCGCGAGTGTTGATGACCGACACGTAAACACACCTTCGGGTTCGAGAACTATTGAAATCGCTTCGGAACCCCTAAACGGTGAGTAATAGTCCACGAAACGGGTCAGAATTGGCCAAAACAGTGATTGTTGACGACGGACACGTAAAGGCACCCCGGGGATCGTCAATCTTGGAAATCACTCCCGGACCCCAAAACTGTGAGTAATAGTCCAAGAAACAGGACAGAATCGGCCAAAACCGCGAGTGTTGATGACCGACATGTAAGTGCACCCCGGGGTTCGTTAATCATGGATATCACTGCGGCAGCCCAAAACAGTGAGTAATAGTGCACGAAACGGGCCAGAATCGGCCAAAACTGTGAGTGTTGATGCCCGACACGTAAACGCACTCCGGGGTTCTTTAATTGTGGAAATCACTCCGGGACACCAAAACAGTGAGTAATAGTCCAAGAAACGGGCTAGAATCGGCCAAAACCGCGAGTGTTGATGACCGACACGTAAGCGCGCCCCGGGGTTTGTTAATCGTGGAAATCACTCCGGCAGCCCAAAACTTTGAGTAATAGTCCATGAAATGGGCCAGAATTGGCCAAAACTGTGAGTGTTGATGACCGACATGTAAGCGCACCCCGGGGTTTGTTAATCGTGGTAATCACTCCGGGAGCCCAAAACAGTGAGTAATAGTCCACGAAACAGGCTAGAATCGGCCAAAACCGCAAGTGTTGATGACCGACACGTAAGCGCACCCCAGGGTTCGTTCATCGTGGAAATCACTCCGGGACCCCAAAACAGTGAGTAATAGTTCAAGAAACGGGCCAGAATCGGCCAAAACCGCGAGTGTTGATGACCGACATGTAAGTGCACCCCAGGGTTCGTTAATCGTGGATATAACTGCGGGACCCCAAGACAGTGAGTAATAGTCCACGAAACGGGCCAGAATCGGCCAAAACTGTGAGTGTTGATGACCGACACGTAAACACACCTTCGGGTTCGAGAACTATTGAAATCGCTTCGGAACTCCTAAACGGTGAGTAATAGTCCACGAAACGGGTCAGAATTGGCCAAAACTGTGATTGTTGACGACGGACACGTAAAGGCACCCCGGGGATCGTCAATTTTGGAAATCACTCCCGGACCCCAAAACAGTGAGTAATAGTCCAAGAAACGGGCTAGAATCGGCCAAAACCGCGAGTGTTGATGACCGACATGTAAGTGCACCCCAGGGTTCGTTAATCGTGGATATAACTGCGGGACCCCAAGACAGTGAGTAATAGTCCACGAAACGGGCCAGAATCGGCCAAAACTGTGAGTGTTGATGACCGACACGTAAACACACCTTCGGGTTCGAGAACTATTGAAATCGCTTCGGAACTCCTAAACGGTGAGTAATAGTCCACGAAACGGGTCAGAATTGGCCAAAACTGTGATTGTTGACGACGGACACGTAAAGGCACCCCGGGGATCGTCAATTTTGGAAATCACTCCCGGACCCCAAAACAGTGAGTAATAGTCCAAGAAACGGGCTAGAATCGGCCAAAACCGCGAGTGTTGATGACCGACATGTAAGTGCACCCCAGGGTTCGTTAATCGTGGATATAACTGCGGGACCCCAAGACAGTGAGTAATAGTCCACGAAACGGGCCAGAATCGGCCAAAACTGTGAGTGTTGATGACCGACACGTAAACACACCTTCGGGTTCGAGAACTATTGAAATCGCTTCGGAACTCCTAAACGGTGAGTAATAGTCCACGAAACGGGTCAGAATTGGCCAAAACTGTGATTGTTGACGACGGACACGTAAAGGCACCCCGGGGATCGTCAATTTTGGAAATCACTCCCGGACCCCAAAACAGTGAGTAATAGTCCAAGAAACGGGCTAGAATCGGCCAAAACCGCGAGTGTTGATGACCGACATGTAAGTGCACCCCAGGGTTCGTTAATCGTGGATATAACTGCGGGACCCCAAGACAGTGAGTAATAGTCCACGAAACGGGCCAGAATCGGCCAAAACTGTGAGTGTTGATGACCGACACGTAAACACACCTTCGGGTTCGAGAACTATTGAAATCGCTTCGGAACTCCTAAACGGTGAGTAATAGTCCACGAAACGGGTCAGAATTGGCCAAAACTGTGATTGTTGACGACGGACACGTAAAGGCACCCCGGGGATCGTCAATTTTGGAAATCACTCCCGGACCCCAAAACAGTGAGTAATAGTCCAAGAAACGGGCTAGAATCGGCCAAAACCGCGAGTGTTGATGACCGACACGTAAGCGCGCCCCGGGGTTTGTTAATCGTGGAAATCACTCCGGCAGCCCAAAACAGTGAGTAATAGTCCATGAAATGGGCCAGAATTGGCCAAAACTGTGAGTGTTGATGACCGACATGTAAGCGCACCCCGGGGTTTGTTAATCGTGGTAATCACTCCGGGAGCCCAAAACAGTGAGTAATAGTCCACGAAACAGGCTAGAATCGGCCAAAACCGCAAGTGTTGATGACCGACACGTAAGCGCACCCCAGGGTTCGTTAATCGTGGAAATAACTTCGGGACCCCAAAACAGTGAGTAATAGTCCACGAAACGGGCCAGAATCGGCCAAAACTGTGAGTGTTGATGACCTACACGTAAACACACCCCTGGGTTTGTTGATCGTGGAAATCACTCCGAGACCCCAAAATAGTGAGTAATAGTTCATGAAACGGGCCAGAATCGGTTAAAACTTCGAGTGTTGATGAGACACGTAAGCGCACCTTGGCGTTCAATAACTATGGAAATCGCTTCGGGGCCCCAAAACGGGCCAGAATTGGCCAAAACTGTGAGTGTTGACGACTGACACGTAAACGCACCCCTGGGATCGATTTGGGACCCTAAAACGGTGAGTAATGGTGCATGAAACGGACCAGAATCGGCCAAAATTGTGAGTGTTGATGACCATCACGTAAACGCAACTTGGCGTTCAACAACTATGGAAATCGCTTCGGGACCGTAAACGGTGAGTAATAGTCCATGAAATGGGCCAGAATTGGCCAAAACTGTGAGTGTTGATGACCGACATGTAAGTGCACCCCGGGGTTCGTTAATCATGGATATCACTGCGGCAGCCCAAAACAGTGAGTAATAGTCCACGAAACGGGCCAGAATCGGCCAAAACTGTGAGTGTTGATGACCGACACGTAAACGCACTCCGGGGTTCTTTAATTGTGGAAATCACTCCGGGACACCAAACAGTGAGTAATAGTCCAAGAAACGGGCTAGAATCGGCCAAAACCGCGAGTGTTGATGACCGACACGTAAGCGCGCCCCGGGGTTTGTTAATCGTGGAAATCACTCCGGCATCCCAAAACAGTGAGTAATAGTCCATGAAATGGGCCAGAATTGGCCAAAACTGTGAGTGTTGATGACCGACATGTAAGCGCACCCCGGGGTTTGTTAATCGTGGTAATCACTCCGGGAGCCCAAAACAGTGAGTAATAGTCCACGAAACAGGCTAGAATCGGCCAAAACCGCAAGTGTTGATGACCGACACGTAAGCGCACCCCAGGGTTCGTTAATCGTGGAAATCACTTCGGGACCCCAAAACAGTGAGTAATAGTCCATGAAATGGGCCAGAATTGGCCAAAACTGTGAGTGTTGATGACCGACATGTAAGCGCACCCCGGGGTTTGTTAATCGTGGTAATCACTCCGGGAGCCCAAAACAGTGAGTAATAGTCCACGAAACAGGCTAGAATCGGCCAAAACCGCAAGTGTTGATGACCGACACGTAAGCGCACCCCAGGTTTCGTTAATCGTGGAAATCACTTCGGGACCCCAAAACAGTGAGTAATAGTCCACGAAACGGGCCAGAATCGGCCAAAACTGTGAGTGTTGATGACCTACACGTAAACACACCCCTGGGTTTGTTGATCGTGGAAATCACTCCGAGACCCCAAAATAGTGAGTAATAGTTCATGAAACGGGCCAGAATCGGTTAAAACTTTGAGTGTTGATGAGACACGTAAGCGCACATTGGCGTTCAATAACTATGGAAATCGCTTCGGGGCCCCAAAACGGGCCAGAATTGGCCAAAACTGTGAGTGTTGACGACTGACACGTAAACGCACCCCTGGGATCGCTTTGGGACCCTAAAACGGTGAGTAATGGTGCATGAAACGGACCAGAATCGGCCAAAATTGTGAGTGTTGATGACCATCACGTAAACGCAACTTGGCGTTCAACAACTATGGAAATCNAAATCGCTTCGGGGCCCCAAAACGGGCCAGAATTGGCCAAAACTGTGAGTGTTGACGACTGACACGTAAACGCACCCCTGGGATCGCTTTGGGACCCTAAAACGGTGAGTAATGGTGCATGAAACGGACCAGAATCGGCCAAAATTGTGAGTGTTGATGACCATCACGTAAACGCAACTTGGCGTTCAACAACTATGGAAATCGCTTCGGGACCGTAAACGGTGAGTAATAGTCCATGAAATGGGCCAGAATTGGCCAAAACTATGAGTGTTGATGACCAACACGTAAGCGTACCTCGGGGTTCGTTAATCGTGGTAATTACTCTGGGAGCCAAAAACAGTGAGTAATACTCCATGGAACGGTCCAGAATCGGCCAAAACCGCGAGTGTTGATGACCGACACGTAAACACACCTTCGGGTTCGAGAACTATTGAAATCGCTTCGGAACTCCTAAACGGTGAGTAATAGTCCACGAAACGGGTCAGAATTGGCCAAAACTGTGATTGTTGACGACGGACACGTAAAGGCACCCCGGGGATCGTCAATTTTGGAAATCACTCCCGGACCCCAAAACTGTGAGTAATAGTCCAAGAAACAGGACAGAATCGGCCAAAACCGCGAGTGTTGATGACCGACATGTAAGTGCACCCCGGGGTTCGTTAATCATGGATATCACTGCGGCAGC
>CAJFDF010002608.1:6431-21999 GCA_904067115.1 Aegilops sharonensis | reverse complement strand
GAAAAAATCACTTTTTTTAAGGACAGACCGTTTGGTCTCACTCAAACCAGCTTTTCTAACAACGTGATTTTTTCGACCTCCTCTAAATCACCTCAAATTTCCTACACATGATCTTCTAGAGAAACATAGATAGATTGTGAAGTTTTTACATTTTTTTTATTTTTTTATTTTTATAATGCACTGTTGAATTTTAGGTGAAAACCTCGGAATTTAGATTAAAGTGCAGCCCGAGAGGGACAGGCTTTCGAGCGCAGCGAACTGCACGGACGGCGGCGCCGTCGTCTTGGTGTTTTTCCTCGTCTTCTAACTCCCGTGCTTCCACCTCGCCGTGTCGATCGAGCTGAGTTCCCACAGCTTCATCTGCCTCAAGCTCCCAAAGATGGGAGGCGGATAGGCATGGCAGGGCTGTACTATATTTTCAAAACATGTGTGATAAATCATGTGCATCAGCTGGACACGAGCCGGCTCAGGGTGGCTCGGGCCGAGCCAGCGAAAAGCTCGAGCCAAAACTGGCCAGCCCGAGCCAGCTCGACAGTGTCCTCGAGCGGCAAGTTGGTGCTCGGCCCGGGCCATCGAGCTGCTCGGGCCTGCTCGAGCTGCTCGCGTTCCACACCACAATGGCTCACTGCCAGGTGGGTCCAGCTCGAAGGTGTGGCGCTGGCTGTGCTAGGCGGCGTGGCGGCGGACAGGGAAGGGTGTGGCCGGCGCGGCGCGGTTGATGGGGACGGGCCTCGGACGCACGGCAGACCGGGAGGGGAAACCTAAGTCCCAGACACGTTGGTAGTCGGCGGCCTCCTCCGTGTCGAGCCGCTCCTGCTCCTCCCTCTTCTTGCTCCCGCTAGCTGTCTCGCGCGTCTTGGCCTTGCCTCGTTTCCGCGTGGCAACCTTGTTCTCGCGGCAGCATGCAATAGGATTTGGAGTGTAGACTGATTCATATGATTTGTGTACTGATATGTAGGGATTTTTCGATCTCACAGGCTGAAGAACATCTCGGTCCATTCTTCAGCCTGCCACCAAGGTTGCAGCCCTTTGAACCAGTCAATTGCCCCAGGTCCCTTTTTGCATGCCGGACAATGCCATGGCCTATTCGGATCAAGAACTTGTTCCACAGTTAAGGTATTGATCTCTTCAAAAAATCTTTTGAACCACTTGTTCATTTTCCGAGTTTTAAAGCTTTTTTCAGTTGCATCGGAGTCACATTCATCACTCATATCACTCATATCATTGTCCGACGAATCCTCAGTATCAGAACTGTCCATCTCAGGGTCAAAACTAGATGGAGGAACATCAACCTTGTTGCTTTCTGAACCAGAGGGTCGAGACCTCCACTGCCAAGAGGCGGATGAAGAACCTCTGCGATGCCAGCTCAATCAACTCGGCGCGGTGGAAGCACGGGAGTTCGACGTCATAGGAGCGGCGCACGTGTGTGTGTGTGTGTGTGTGTGTGTGAGAGAGAGAGAGAGAGAGAGAGAGAGAGAGAGAAAGAGAGAGAGAGAGAAATCCATCCTGTAAATGTGTGTGTGGGGGAGCAGACTTTGAATGTTGCGTGAGTATACGTCGACACAGGTTTTTCAGTTTTCAGTTTTGCGGTGCTGCTGCGATCGTTTCGCCGCTCGTGCTTGTTTGCGCAGGTTTTCTTGCGAGTAGGATTGTACACGACCGAGCATTGGTGACTGGTCATCTTCGTTTTTCTTCACGGAACCACATTGATTCATTATCGACCCAGGATAAAAGATCGGTGGCAAAGCTAGTACAGGGGCCATCTGCGTGTACGCGGACACGCTGGAGGCCGGTCTGCGGTTCCCGCTTCACCCCTTCTTGTCCGACGCGCTCTTCCACTTTGGCCTCGCGTCGAGCCAGATCACGCCCAACGGGTGGCGCGTACTGGTGGGCTTCGTCGTGCTCTCCCACGACGCCGGCGTGCTGCCGTCGGTCGCCCACATTTGCCACCAGCTCTCTCTTTTCATTCCTTCCTTGGAGATATCTTGTGAGCACCTATTCTTAAGATACGGTCTCTTCCCGCTGACAAACCTGCATCTAAAGCAGTGATTTTGTTCAGAAGAGAGTTGATCTCATCATCAAGTAAGAAGGCACCCATCTCCGCGAATTTTTTGTTGTCATCATCAATCCAAGCTTCTTTAAAAGATCGCAATGCTGTGAAAAGGACAGGTGGAGCTTCTTTTGTGCCCACACAACCATCATAGTGGTGAGTACTACAAATTAAGTATAAAGAGCTTTGTGGTGAAAACAGATTTCTAGTCTCAAATATCTTTAACTCTAGCATTATAATATCTCCATGCCATCATATAATGTGTACAAATGCTGATCCCAAAAATTGTAAACATTGGATCCTCATACTAGCACTACAATTGATCCCCTCGACCATAGTTATAAAATCAGACATGTTAATCAACAGCTGATTTTCACATGAATACAGTAATCAAATGCTCACAAGTAACACTAGTTCACAACTGCATAAACCATATAGTCTATAGACCGAGCATATAAGAAACTTTACCAGCATAATCACACACAAGCATGGACTCACCTTGATGCATGTCAAAGAAATAGGCCAGGACATGATGTAGGGATCAATGTCGCAGTGAAAACGGCGTGTATCCTTAAAGAGCAAGTCTACTTATTCTGTTTCCAAGCAGAAGGACAGAAACCATTCGGAAGATTCTAGGTCCTTGGATGAAACAACAGACATGTACACAAAACTATCGATAACCGTGAAAAGCTCTCCAAGAACCTTCTTCTCTGGTGAAAGCTTAGTGACTTCGATAACCATTGTGTGCAATGGAAGCATCTTGTGCAGCATAAATCGGTCGACGCCGTCATTGTCTGTTGTCCATATCCAAACAGAAAGCATGCAATCATGTTCATGTACAACACAGAGCTTCCCATCCCTGGTCTGACCAAGCTCAATTCTTGAGTACATCACTCTCAAGGGCGGCGGTAGATCCATTCGAGAGAACTGAAATGTGCTAGTGTTGAGGGCAAAAATGCAGTGTTTCCTCTTCTGTAGCCAACAGATGAACCCATTGACAACTCTGGCATCTGCGTGCCAGTCTCCCTCAAGCAGCAGGGTCCCGGACTCGGGGAAGATCTGCCACTCCATGGAATGAGAAGAGAAGACGGACACGCGCGCCCACGCCCATAAACGTTCGTGATGGACACAGACCACACGGGATGGCCTCTGCTCTTCTTGGTCGGGGGGTAGAGTGTGAAACTCAAGGTAGGTGCTGAGGCTGCCGGGGGTATTCTTTTTGGGGTAGATATTCAGGGACTGTGTCGGTGCTCCGATATTCAGAGGGTTGTAGCTGGCACCCTGTTCGGTGCTACGGTTGACGAAGTTGACGTACCTGTTGGAGTAAGGAATGTCAGATTCTGTTCCCCACTCGGAGTCGTCGTCGTCTCGGAGTAAATCGGAGAAGGCGGCGGCGACGTCCTGCTCGGATGTGCGGCTGGAACTAGGGACGAAGGTGTGCATGTAAGGTGTGAGAAATATGGCGAGGAGGGGCGGCGCATGGATCTCGCGGAAGCGGCGGCGGAAGGCCTGGGAGGAGCGGACGGCGCCGAGGAACGGGTGGCAGGTGAAGGACGCGCAGGCAAGGCTCGGGATCAGGGGCGGAGCTACAGTGTTGGGCCGGGGTCAATTGACACCGACGCCTCTGGCCCAAAACCAGTACACAAACAGCCGAGAGGAAAAATGATACTAGTAAATACAGTGAATTGACCCCAGCCCATAAACCATGTGTCCAGTGCAAAGTGCTACTTACAACAGCCCACTTACACTGTACCCGGCCCAACGAGGAAGGAGCAATGAAAAGGGCAGCTGGTCGATCCATGAAAGAGAACACGAAACTAATTTGCTCCTGCTTCTGCTCATATATTCCCTCCATCGCGCCGTATGGAGCTTGGAGCCCCCTCAGCTCATCGTCTCCGGTCTCCCCCGCCCAAAACTTATCTATTTGCTTCCGATTTCTCGATCTGTAAGTGCCACTCAAGCCGATCCGTCTAAGTTTCAAGGAGCAAGTAATTGATGTCCTGATTCTTGATTCTTCCATCATTTCCTAGGGTTTCTTCAATTTAATATGCGTGGCTACAGGTTGGGTGTTGGTCAACTTCCATCATGGATTTCCCTGATTTTTTTGTGACATTGTGCCAAGTAAGAAAAATTGTATCATCCCTGATTATCTAGTAGATTTCACGGTCTTTCAAAACTCCTATAATTTCTTTCTCATCATACATCGAGCAAAAAATATGATCGAACATTTCTTCAACTACAAAGACAATTGCCACCAGTCATGGCCTACGATCCTAAGGATTCAATCGAACTATTTTGCCGTTGGCCATTCTATCTTACAATTGTTTGACATGCTGCTCGGGATGTCCGGGAAGCGGAGGAATACCTCACGGAGGAGGTCGTCGGTGAGAGCGCTAATGGTGGTCGGAGCGGGCAGCGGCGGCGGCGGCGGCGAGGGTGGGTGGTGGGATGCCATGGCTGTGAAGTGTAGTTGCGGGTTCAGGCTTCAGAGTGGAAGATGGGGAGAAAGCTTCGTGCATTGTTTTTCATTTTATTCTTCCAGGGAAATAAGCCTCGAGCAAGGGCCCGTGTTCACACAAAAAATACCTCGAGCAAGGGCCCAGTAGAGGCGTCACCTATGGCGCAAATGTCCGGCCCGTCATGGGTAATTCAGCATTTGTTTCGGAATATAAGAGTACGGACTATTTTTTTTTGCATATAGAACTTTCCCCCAATTAGCTGTCATGCATATGTCACGGAACAAATTGCATAATTAAAAGGAAACAAAAGAAAGTCATCCTCACGTACGTACATCAGGCCCCAACAACAATCCCTTGAATCAGCAATCAGTTCTATTTTTTCCTAAACAGAGCATGTACACGTACGTATCAGGGAGACATTTGTGGGATTTTCTTTAAATGGGAGAGATTCGTAGAGATAAATTGTGTTTTTTCGGTGTAGATAAAATGTGCTGTTAAGAATCGAGCTTTTCGGCTAACGTTCCTTCTTATTAATGCATGTTTTTTACATTTTCATGCACCTCCTTCTCATGAATGATTGGTTTTATACACCTCTTTATCATGAAAATTCAAACAACGACTTCTATGAATGATTAGTTTCACGTAATTGTTAATTGAATTTCCACTTAGAGTGGCATCTGAATTTTGAGATATTTATTAGGATCATTGAGAGGAAATAATTAGCGACTTGTGTGTGTGAAGGTACCAGCTGGAGGCGCTCGAGAGGGCGATGAACGGGAACACAGTAGTCCGCCATCCCGTTCCCCAGCTGCCTGATGTTGAGCTTAGTATCCCCAGGGTCTTCGCCCCTGGCGATCGCTAGTGCAATATCCCCATGAGAGACTTGCATACCTACCGTATCTTGCAGGTGGTAGGCCGAGCCTGCGGCTGGGGGCAGACAGCAGCACCTCCTCCGACGAAGACCGGAAGCAGCAACTAGGACATGGAGGACTTTCGTGCTTGGCTGGCTCTCGCGCCACTGTCAGCTGCCTCCCTTCTCCCTCCCTTTGTTTCTTCAGCCTCCAGCCCCACCGGCCATCCCGCCCTTCTCCTCCTTGGACCTTCCAGCAGATCAGCCACACTACCAAGTTCTCATGCAAGCATCGTGAGGAAGAAGGGAATGCGGTGTGAAGCCGAACAGGGGAATATGTGGGCACGCAGTGTGAAACCGAACAGGTTTGCTTGTGCGCTCGCTGCGTCGACATTGGCGAGCGCAGCCGTCATGATGCGCTCTGGATCGCTGCCGCCTCCGACGACAACCTCCTCGTCCGCCGCCTCCGTGCCACGGGTGTCCTCGCCGTCGCTGCCGCTTCCTCCAACTCCGCTACCAGCGCCCTCCAACCGGTCTTCATCAGAGGAGGTGCTGCTGTCAGCTGTGGAAGGATCGGGGACGGGATATTGGTCTAAGGACGAGAAGGGCGGCATAGCCGATGGGGCAGGAGGTTGGAGAAAGGAAGGGAGTGAGATGGGAGGCGGGGGCAGTGGCGCGAGAGCCAGCCCAGCACGGAAGACGCCATGGATGCCTGCTTGCACGCACTGCTTGTTGCAGAGAGAGGAAAAGGAGGAAGAAGTTGGATGAGAGAGGCGGCGGCCGGAATGGAAGGGGATTAACAGCAGGAAAGGATACTAGCAGTGGGGTGAGAGCGGCGGCGGCGGCAACGAGAATGCGAGGTGACAAACTGAAGGAGATGGGGGAGGAGGAGACTAGCTAGCTTGGCACCAATGGGGTTATGTCGTCGACGTGGAAGAGCACGACGAAGTATAGCCTCTAGGGATGCAACCAAAGCACGATACAGCCAAAGAGGGACAGGTTCTCGTGCGCATGGAACTGTACGAACGGAGCCGACGCTCTCTTCTGCTTGGGAAGCTTGAGGCGGATGAACCTCCGCGTCGAGCCGCTCCTGCTCCTCCCTCTTCTTGCTCCCGCTAGCTGTCTCGCGCGGCTTGGCCTTGCCTCGTTTCCGCGTGGCAACCTTGTTCTCGCGGCAGAGCTCCCTGTCATTGTCGCGTGGCAACCTTGTCCACCACCTCGCCGACGGCCCTCACGTGCGCGCGGAGCGGGCGCCGAACGTGCGTGAGGCGTGCGCATCGTGAGAACGAGCTAGCTCTCCCGGTGACTCGGGAGAGCAGGTGCAGGCGTGGTTGAACCACACACGTGTTCAGACTTTTGGCTACCTAGCACCTATTGGACACGCTCACACGCATTGCAACATTAAACGAGCTAGCACCTTCCCGAGGATAAATTGTCATCATGGCCATGGAACTCTAGCATAGCCACGAGTGAGAAATTCGGGATTCAAGCTCCGCCTAGCAAGCTAGCCTTCTGTCAAGTACTCCTCCTCCTAGTCACGAGTAGTGCTAGACCGACGGGCGGAGACCAAGGAGAAGCAGGCAGCATCGAGGATCTTCCCTGCTAATGTTCAGTGTCCAGTCCCCCTGCCCCCTGAGAGCCGTCCGCGAGGTGGTGGACAAGGATGCCACGCGACAATGACAGGGAGCTCTCCCGCGAGAACAAGGTTGCCACGCGGAATCGAGGCAAGGCCAAGCCGCGTGAGACAGCTAGCGAGAGGAAGAAGAGGGAGGAGCAGGAGCGGCTCGACGCGGAGGAGGCCGCCGACTACCAACGTGTCTGGGACTTACGATTGGCCTACACCACTTTACTTCCTCTTCTACTTTCTGATCTCGATTGATTTGATTTGATTTGCCAAAAAATGAGTTCATCGATGCAAAACAGGCTATGTAGCTTACATGGCAGGTTCGAGTCCGTGTCATTGCTGAGATGTGTTCAACTCTGATCTTTAAGTCCTCTCCAGAACAGAGAAGGAAGGAAGCGGTGCTATCTCCTGAGATAAGCTCCGGTCATATGTTTCCTTCAGAGTGTAGAAGAATGTCATGTTCAGAAACAAGTTGGCAACATGTCAATTGTTAAAGATGGAATTCAACTAAAGAGAAGTAATTTGATGATGGTACATGCATATGAGTATGCTGAAGAGTAGATTGTGCTATATCTAGGTTTCGTTACGGTGAGGACAGAGCCGACTTCGTGGCTGTCGGCATCCTCGTCGCACTGGACCGCATATGGATACAACAAAAGAGAGATTTTTCACCTGGACTAGCTCCATGAGGAAGTGCACATCTTTGGAGTAGAGCCCTTGGCTGAGGTTCTCCACTTCCAGCTCATAGCTCTGTTTCAGATGTAACCTCAGGCGGCAAAGAACGGAGGGGTCGCATCCTTCCTCCACTTTCCAACTCCAAACCCACAACTGCCATGCTGGCAAAAATGGGAAACCGAAAGTGTTCTCTGCAACCGTGGTGGATACCCACGGCTGGTGTGTTTTGCTCAGAATAAATACCTTCATGTTTTTCTCTAGGGGGATATAGTCAGAATAACACATGGGGCAGACCTGCTGTGGCAAGCAGTCGCTCGACCCGTAATCCGTCGTGTTCCTGAACGAGGAGGGTAAAAACATCAGATGCAATTATACGGCAGTTCCACGGAGATGATCTGGTGTAAACCATCACAACCTCCTATTTTCAGAATCAGAAGTCCTGCAGATGTTGAGTGAGGATAATCGACTGGGCAGGTCAGTGCTACTGCATTCATCACAGAACATTGTTTTCATTCTTTGTAGCTGTTGTTAAGTGGATTGTGATGTGTTTAGTTGCAAGGGTGAATATAAAATGACTATGCACCTTTGTTTTACAATCATCTATGCACCTTTGTTTATCTACAGAAAGCCTGACAAAAACGTATATATTGTGGCTAGCAGACACTGGAGCCGAGGCTGCCCGAATGTGCAGACAAGATAGTAAATGCTTTTGATAATGAAAAGCCACCTGTTGTCGCCGAACCTTCTCATCTTAGTCGGCCTCCACGGAAGACACATCTGCAAGACTTCTGATTCTGAAAATAGGAGGTTGTGATGGTTTACACCTGCTACCCCTTGTGCCGATGCCAAGAATTCAGGACACAGTTTTGAATTTCAGGTTGCGAGAGCACATATTTCATGGAGGAAAAAAAGCACCAGATAACAACAGTTTCACACCGCATTCCCTTCTTCCTCACGATACTTGCATGAGAACTTGGTAGTGTGGCTGATCTGCTGCATGGTCCAAGGAGGAGAAAGGCGGGATGGCCGGTGGGGCTGGAGGCTGAAGAAACGAAGGGAGGGAGAAGGGCGGCAGCTGACAGTGGCGCGAGAGCCAGCCAAGCACGGAAGTGTCCCAGTTACTGCTTCCGATCTTTGACAGAGGAGGTGCTACTGTCTGCCCCCATCCGCAGGCTCGGCCTACACACACACACACACACAAACAAACAAACAAACACGTGTGCGCGGAGCTCTAAGATGGCACTGCAATCACGTGGGAGCAGGTTTGTGAGTAAATGTTGACTGAGCAAACGCCGACGCAGGGCATCTCAGCGTAGAGCGCGCGCGCACACACACACACACACACACACACATAATAACGCACACGAAAAAAATAGACACACGTGTGCGCGGATCACAACATAAGAACTACGGAGCCCAACTAATTACGAATGTACAGCTCACAATATATTATAGTTATCAGATCTAGTTAGCCCAACTTACTTTGCATATGCAATCAGCCATCTAGCTCGCTCTTGGCTAGAAACTGCTACTAGTTACGTACAACACACATTATACAATTAGCAGATCCATAACAAGTTACAGATCTGATGTCGACATGTGTTGTACCTTGCAGAGTGCGACATCAACATAATCACCGGGGTCGCATCCAAACACACACACACACACACACACACACACACACACACACACACACACACACACACAAACACGCGTGCGTCGAGCACAACGGGCCGCAGTGCTGTGTGCTGTGCGTGGCTGTGACCGCAACGCCTGCTACGCAGGTCCGTTTCGTTTCATTTACATCTCTGTTGCCGAAGATGAAGACGGAGATGACTCTGCATTTCCGTTCGTCGATGGGGGGAGAGGAGGAGATTAGCTAGCTTGGAGAGGCGGCGGCCCTGTTTTTTGAATTTTGAAAACGGTGGCCCTCTCGCAGGCTGTCCTTAGCCGCATGAGCGCCCTCGGGTTATTTCTGATGCCAGTCTTATGTTCACTCTTGTGTCTCTTAAGGAAATCCTGCACAAAATATTCCACCATCCGGCTGTTGAGATCCTGCCCTGTTGGGGATATACGAAATGGGTATACCTGCAACGTGGCTTTATGCCAGCAAGCCCGGGTGGCCCATAAGGGGTGGTCCGACTTACGTCAGGACCGGGCGGCCCAGTTGCTGGTACCCAAGGCGGAGGCCCAAGACGGACGAGGAAGGCGGCGCCTTACCGCCTTAGGTTAGTCGGCGCCTTGGACGAGAAGTTAGCATCGTTTAGTATGTGACTAGGACTCTGTAACCTGTCCGCCTTGGACTCTCCGTGTAACCCTAGGTACTGGCGTCCTAGACGAGCCGAACTTGAACAGTTCGGTAAGACTGCTATTACTATGCTAATTTAGCCGTAAGATTGTAAAAATGTGTGTCCTTACATGTTGCCACCGACCTGTTATGTGAGACTATGAAGCATTTGTGATGCACCGGGTGCTGTCATCAAGATTACCTATTTTCTTGCTATATTTAGCTGTGTGCTCGTATTCGTATATGTACTAATTTGCATTACCGAGCTTCAGCGAATCGAGCTCGAGCCTACTCGAGCTTTGAACGAGCCGAACTCGAGCTTGAATGTGAGCTCGGAGATCAACATGGGCTCGCTCGAGCTCGGCTCGAACCTCTACCGAGCTCGAGCCGAGCCTGCCTGTGTTCGCTCGAGTTCGGCTCGTTGACAGCCCTATCTCTGCTCCTGATGCTGTGCTCCAGTAGACTTTAGGTTTACTATTTGTACTAATGAGTAACCTGAATTCTTCTGTAGTGCTATGATTAGTTTAAGGGCCCCTTCTATTCGATTTGGTGGTCTGTGTACATTTTTGCTTGATTTACTTACTGTTGTGTCCATTTGGCTTTCTCTTTTTTTTTACACCATCTTGATATTTTCTATCTGTTTAAAAAGGGCATTCATTTTGAAGGTTGATCAATTAAAAAGGAAATTTAAGACTCAAATCTTCACATATGTGCCCTTTGGAAGTCTAGTTTATAGAGGTATGTAAGAACACTGCACATACTAAGTTCCGTGCGCAACTTTGGAAAATAGGTCTGTGTAAAATATGTTCTGAGCCTGTGAGACCCTTCACGTGCTAAATAATCATATTGTTGCTCTGCCTGCTGGGGTCGTGGTGTTGCCGATGCACCTGCTGTGCTGCCTGCTTCTGCTAAGTTC
The DNA here is from genome assembly GCA_904067115.1 of Aegilops sharonensis. Lineage (NCBI taxonomy): Eukaryota > Viridiplantae > Streptophyta > Magnoliopsida > Poales > Poaceae > Aegilops > Aegilops sharonensis. Next base: position 11,138 of record CAJFDF010002608.1, on the reverse strand, counting down.
GTGCCTGATGGCCCTGAACAGGCAGGAGAAGATGCTGCTGCCGCTGAGGAAGAAGAGGCCCTCTGGACGACCGTGGTTGGGTCTCAGCATCGTCGCCGCAAGGGGCGCGGGAAGGCGAAGCGCGCAAATGACGGCGAGGCTGTCAGGAAGAGCGTTCGCATCGCTGAGCAGGAGCCGGAGATGTTTGTGGATGTGCCGACTAGGGCGATCAAACGCCGCGAGCTGAAGGATGACCTGAAGGGCTGCTCCACTCGCCTGCAAGCCCGCGTCAAGAAGAACAACCTGCTGTCCAGGCTCACGCTGCTGGGAATGCAGTCTGCGTCCGCTCTCAAGGCGGCTGCGTTTGGGAAGTGTGCTGCGGTGCTGGATCGTTCTGATGATTGATACAACCAAGAGCTCCTGCGACAACGTAGCGCGCGCCGCTTTGCCGTCATCCGCTAGGCTTAGCCTCCCTCCTCCGTCTTTTATTTATCTTATCTCTGTTAATCAAATGGGGCTGCGATGTTTGCAGCTCCACCACCGCCGTGTCTCTCCCCTAGGTGCTCGCCCTTGTAATGGATAGTGTTGCCCTTAAGGCGTTCTTGTTTGCTTCATGGAACCTCCGTGGCCACGGCGACGACGACAAGTGTGTTGTCGCGCGAGATACCATGTATGCTGCTTCTCCCACTGTTATTTGTATTCAGGAAACCAAACTTGCCTCCACTCCTGTGGCCAAGCTCGTGCTTTCCTCCCCTCTTTTACCTCTGACTTTGTCACTGTCGATGCCGACGGTAGCCGTGGTGGGATCCTCACTGCCTGGGACGCGAGGTATCTCTCGCTCTCCTCGGAAATCAAACTCTCCTTCAGCCTCTCCACGGAGTTTATCTCCACCACTTTGGACCTGAACTTTACCGTCACTAATGTCTATGCGCCCTCCGACCACAGCCTCACCAGCGTTTTCGTGCAAGAGATGGTTGCCCTCTCCTCTCATGTGACTGGCCCTTGGCTGGTTCTGGGAGATTTTAACCTCATTCGCTACCACAACGAGAAAAATAACTCTAACTTTGATCGTGCCCTTGTGGCTACTTTCAATTCCCTCATCCGCGATGTTGCTTGGTTCGAGCTTCCCCTTAGCGATCGTCGTTTTACCTGGACTCCCCACCTCTGACCACCATCCCCTTCTTATCCGGGCTGCCACCACCATCCCCAACCCATCGCACTTCCGCTTTGAAAACGCCTGGCTGCTCGATCCTACCTTCCTCCCCACCACTCTAGGGAGCGCGCGGGCGCTAGCGAGAAGGACCCAGACAAGCGCATAGCTAGGGTTCCTCGCCGCCTGAGTTCTATGACGATTCACGACACGTCTCCTCCGCCGTCTCCTCTTCTTCCCCACGGCTCTCCCCAGCCTCTGTCAAGCTTTGCTACCCTGCCGCCGTTGCCGTCTCCATTTCAGCCCCCTGCTTTGCTACCCTGCCGCCGTCGGCGCCGCCGCTGGTTCAAGGGTTTGCCCGCCCTTCCCCTGCATCCTTAAGATGGCGGAGAACTCACCGGCACTGGCCACCCTTCTCTCAGAACTCGCCGTCGCGCAAGACGCGGCGGCGGCGAACGCGCTCACTTCCGTATCCACCCCCACGACGGCGGCGGAGGGCGCGCCGCCGCGTCTTCTATGTCAGTCCTGGACAAGGAGTTGGTGCAGCTTAAGGGTGATGCCCGGTTGAAAGGTGGGTTCTATGTCAGTCCTAAGGCAAAGCTACTGTTTGTTGTCCGTATCTGTAGCTCTCGGTGCGCTCAGATTTCTCCGAAACTGAAACAATAGGTCAAGTATTGGGAGCTTGTGAATCTGCGCCCAAACATATAGGCCATCCAAGGATACATATGTGGGATCCGTTTTACCATCATAGTCCTCCACGAGCAGTCCCATACCCTTGAACAGCCATGGGCCACCATGCACGACCTTCTTCCAGTCACCCGAACATAACATCTGGAAGATAAAGAGATTGTCCTCTGCTTCCCTGTACTTCGGCACATGCGCCAATCCCCAAACTGATTGCAGGGTCTCAAACATAGCAGAAGAGCTGAACGGGCGGGTCGTATTCAGTTTCCCGATCGCCAGCCATCTAGCATCAGCCTCAAATCGCTTTACCTCCTCTTCCACAACAATCACATCATTCAATTCAATTTTCAAGAAATGTGAAGTTTTGACCCAGAGTACCCACCTCTCAAGAACATTTTTTTTGAATTTTCTTCAAGGTTGGCTGCTCAACCACTTCGGCCCCGCGCTGAGCCATCTCATGTAATTTCGTGGTTTTGGCATTTTTTGCCATTTTCGTGAGCTCGACCTCCCACGGAGCCAACTTCGCGGACGTGCTGGAGGCCAGGAGGCGGAAGGGGGACTTTTTGATCAACTTTTCGCACGTAGTTATCTTTACTTTGTGACGGTTGACGTCTGACTTTGCTTTGTCAAGTTCCTGATATTTAAAGTACAAATTCATAAATGTCAGCCCTTGTTAAGTAAATCCCGAACCTCTTTCAAACCCTAGCTCCGAAATATTGGAACGGGGAATCCTACCTTTGTGTTTACAAAGGAGCCATCATTTCCCTTGCTCTGCTAATCCTCCAAAAATTCCCAGATATCATTCTTTCCTCATAGACCCTAGAGGCGGCGGCTAGATCGCTGGCCGACGGCGTGTTAGGCATCTAGTTGTGGGGGTGGAAAGCGGAAGAGGCGACTGTGTGAGGCGTCATTTGCTGGACAGAGGACATTGGACGTGTGCAAGTTTATGTGAGGACAATGTTCCTTTTGGCACCCTCTGTTCCTTTTGGTAGAACTTTGTTCCTTTTGAACCCCTCTTTTCCTTTTTGGCACCCTCTGTTCCCTGCTATCGACATTACACTGTAATCTTTTGAACTTCTGTTATTCTGAAACTAGCTTCCAGTAGTGTTCCAAAGAGTGGACGAAATGCCTAGGCTGGTGAACAACATGTCCTGATTTGAGAATGTTCTTCTTCAAGGAAGGCGATCCGCCTATCGATATAAAACCTATGGTACAGAAGATTATAGGTGTGGCCAATGGCAGTGAGGAAGTTAATAGGGTACAAGATCATGCTGATGTAGTGCTGTATCAGAAGCTCACATTTAGCGGGCGTTCAATACCTGTCGACCTTGGTATGAAGTTGCTGAAGGAGGTTCTTGAATCGGTGGAAAAGGAAAAGAAATCTGAATATGAGCGCGAATTCTGCATTTTGTTCATTCTTGAAGCTCTTGGTTATTACTTGGGTACAAGGTCAGGTAGAGTCCTCGAAAGAGACTACTTGAAGTTTTTCAAGGGTAAGCAGAGTCTTGAGGACCTGAAGGAAATGAAATGGTGTGACCTTATAGCCGACTTGTTGATAGATTACATGGTAGCCTATAAGAAGGGGAGTGTTAAGTTGTGTTTCGGTGCTGTACCCATACTGGAGGTAACTGATGTCCTTTGAAGTGAGTGTATTTTAATAATTTTACTTGCAAACTGATTTTCTCATGCACTCTTGTTTTTCATGCAGTACGTATTTTATGACTTCGTGCAAGATGGTGTAAAGGAAGGGTTTCCGCGCGCAAACCATGTCCCACAATCGGAGTTTGCCAGATTCAATGCTAAGAGCGTGGATTACTTGGTTAAATTACTGAGGACTGTAAGATATCGTACCGATTGTGCATTTACCTTTGAGTTTCAGATTTGATTTACTAATATTTTTGTGTAAAACCTTTGCAGAAGGCCAAGCGTTTAGAGGACACGGTGTACAATGAGGATTACCAAGTGGAGGGCCAAGTGGGAGAGATTGAGGCTGAGCAAAATATGCAGGGGGTGAAGGCTGCGAATGTAATAAAGCGAAGGCAGAGCATCTGACAAAGTTGATGTCTCTTTGTCGGCTGTGGAAAACTTAGCTCTTTGTTGCTACCTGTAGGTCGTTAAACTGGTTATTTAGCGTTGTGTCGTTTGCTACTCAACTTGAAGCCCATGCTGTGCTTGTGTTTCTTCCCTTCCTGTGTAAGGGAAGGCAAGCAGGTGTGGTCTTCTGGTTTTACTTTATTTGTGTCGCTGAACTAAACCTGTGAGGGTTAGACTTGCTGTTCTGTTGTCTATCTTGATGATGGAACCCAGCTTCCCATGTTGGGAGGCGAATGGAAAAAAGGAAATACATCCCAGGGGATCAACTTTTGTGATAGTCTCGACCTGGTGGTAGACCTTAGTACTGTCATAAGTCCGTTTTGCTTTAGTTTGAACTCCTCGTTTATGTGCTTTTGCTGGCCCCAAAATTGGTGTGTATTTTGCAATGCACAATCTGTGATATGTGCAGTCTCCCCATAGAACTGGTGTTTCTATGCAAATAATTTCTCCTCGCTGGGAAGTACTTCTATTTCTACCTAGCCCCGTATCTGAAGGTAACCCTGGGGTGCGTTTACATGTCGGTCATCAACACTTGTTGTTTTGGTAGATTTTTGCCCGTTTCATGGACTATTACTCACTGTTTTGGGGTCCCGGTGTGATTTCCACGATTAACGAACCCTGGGGTGCGTTTACATGTCGGTCACCAACACTTTTAGTTTTGGCTGATTTTTGCCCTTTTCATGGACTATTACTCACTGTTTTGGGGTCCAAGAGTGATTTCCACGATTAACGATCCCTGGGCTGCGTTTACCTGTCGGTCATCAACACTTGTAGTTTTGGCCGATTCTGGCCCGTTTCAT
>CAJFDF010002601.1:9676-22039 GCA_904067115.1 Aegilops sharonensis | reverse complement strand
GGCGAGAGCCATGCGCGGCGACCGCCGCCCACCACCTGGCGCAGCCCCTCGGCCTGGCGAGGACATGAGCTGCACGTCTGTGTCGACATCCCAGGGCTCAACAGGGCGGCGTCTCAGGGGCGTTTCTGGCCATCGCGCGTTGGTCGGTCCGAGGGTCCACCTCACAGCTATGTTCGCATGCCATTCGGCTTGCCGAACATGGCTGTCACCTGCTAGCGCCACTTGCGGATCATTCTGGCAGCTCAGGAGGCCAGCCATCATGCTGTCCTGGCGGATATGGCGACTGTTCATGATGAGCCGCCCGGGCCCCCGGAGCCTCTCAAAGCTCAGGACCCAGGCGACTCATGAGGAGCAACCCCTTCAGCATGCATCTTCGGCTACGTCAACACCTCTCCAGCAACGGTACCCGGTGACTCTTTTCGGTTCATTCAGTTGGGGGCGCCCCTCGGGCAGCATTATCCCCAAGCGCACGGTCCTGTCCCTACGACATGTATCCTTTTGCATCTTTAGCTTTCTCTGTTGGGTGCGCCCCTCGGGCTACATCATACCCAGGCCGCATGGGTCCGTCCCTGTGGCGCGTATCATTCTTGCATCTATTTTAACTAGCTTGCCTCCTCGCATGAGTTACCTTATTATTATCACCTACTTGCCCATGGCTCTTCGCGGCCACCCGCGTTGCTGATCGGCCTCCTTCTCATCCCGCAACAGAGGCTACACATGCTGGCACGACGCTTGTGCTCGGGTCTGTCCCTGCAACGCTGACAAACCTGAGTGGTCGAGCTCTGGCTCGCGGCACGCCTCGCGCACATCACCTCACCAGACCATCAGTGCCTTCATCTTCTTGCGGAANGCACATCACCTCACCAGACCATCAGTGCCTTCATCTTCTTGCGGAAAGACCAGCGGCAGGGCGGCAAATGCGATTGCAAGCTGTATTCTCCCCTCGCACTAACCTGCAGGAATCTCCGGAGCCTAACTACAAGCGGCAACACCATCTCCTTCCTTTTCTCATGCAATTCACTTGCGCGTTAAAGGGGGGGCTCTAGAACATCGCGTCTCAGGAGCTCTTACTGACTCTCCAGCCCTCACCCCCTGGCCTTGACCACGGCACAACGACCAGGCATACCAGCGGCGGCTGAGCTCGCTTGAGGGTCGGGACCCGAGGACACAGAGCACTTAGAAGAGCGTGAAAAATGGGGGAAGCTGGCTCAGGCCTAACCTAGCCATACCGGCACCGCTGACACGCAAATTGGGCGCTGCACAAGGAAATCGCCTCAGGCTCGCTAGGATAAGTCACGCATTCAAGTTATCCCAGCACTAAGACTCGAGATTTTTGGCTTTTGCAGCCTTGCTCCGGCAATGCCGCCTTCCTTTTCTACCTTCAGGAAGCTGCTTGCACGCTAAAGGGGACCCCTCGAGCATCGTGCCTCAGGAGCTCTTACTGGACCTCGGGCCGCTATCCTCCTGGCCTTGACCACGACATCGCGACCTGGCATACCAGCGACGGCAGAAGCCTGCCTGGGGACTGGGACCTAGCGGCGTAGAGCGCTAAGCTACCGCGAGGATGAAAAGGGGGGACAATGCCGAACCAAGACACGCAACCACGAACATCATAACAGGAATAAATCGGCGCAAAAGCACTATAGATTCTTTACACACCCTCGTGGGGTTCATCTCGGTTGCTTGCAGGGAACAAAAGAAGAAGGTTTCCAGGAGCCATATCTATAGATGTCGCCGCCGACGCCTTCACCAGCAGTGGGCCATGAGGTGCAGACGCCAGCCCCATCCAGATCATCGGCGACGATGAGCTGACGCCGCTGCCGCGCTCCTGGCACGATGAGAGCTCGGGGGCATGTAGCTGTCGTCACTCGTCTCCGGAGTCTCGTCAAGCTCAAGAGAGTCTCCGAACACCCAGGAGTCGCGGCTGCTGCTGGAGGAGCTGTCGGCAGGACCGAGGGCAGGCTCAACGCCTGCTACCGCACCGTCCTGGCCGCCCCCTCCAGCGCAGCACTCCAGGCGGCGGCCTTCCTCATTGANTCGTGGGGTTCATCTCGGTTGCTTGCAGGGAACAAAAGAAGAAGGTTTCCAGGAGCCATATCTATAGATGTCGCCGCCGACGCCTTCACCAGCAGTGGGCCACGAGGTGCAGACGCCAGCCCCATCCAGATCATCGGCGACGATGAGCTGACGCCGCTGCCGCGCTCCTGGCACGATGAGAGCTCGGGGGCATGTAGCTGTCGTCACTCGTCTCCGGAGTCTCGTCAAGCTCAAGAGAGTCTCCGAACACCCAGGAGTCGCGGCTGCTGCTGGAGGAGCTGTCGGCAGGACCGAGGGCAGGCTCAACGCCTGCTACCGCACCGTCCTGGCCGCCCCCTCCAGCGCAGCACTCCAGGCGGCGGCCTTCCTCATTGAATACCTTGAAGAACATCGTGCAGGTGCCATCGTACTCGAAGTAGATGGCGAGGGCTCCCTCTGCACAGAAAGCGCAGGCGACCTCGCCCCATCCACGGGTCATGAATATCTTGCCCGGGGAGACGACCTCGACCTCCGCTCTCGTTGCCGAAGTGCTGCACTCGGCATGCTGCAACCACAGCTCGAGTGGCCCTCTCGGCGGAATCTCTTCGACGAAGAACTGCGGGAATCTGATCCACATGCGAGGGGGCATCTCCCACACCATGAGTTGGTGCGAGGAGCCCTCGGCGTGAGTTCGTGGGCCGGCAACGCGTGCCACCACAACCTGGCCACCACGGCCGTGGCGCGAGCGACGTGAGGCGCTGCCTCCTCCCCCGGAGCCTTGCGCTTAGGCGTCCAAGGGCAACGGGTAGCCCAGAGGAGGTCGCTCGTACCAAGGCCTCGTCACCTCCGGCCTCACGACGACATCCACGGAGCAACCTCTTCTTCGACGGAAGCGGCCCGTGCTCTTCGTGGGGGGCTTTCCCTTTGTCAGTGGCGGAGAATCTCCTTATTGGCGCAATGAGTGTCGCGGCGAGACGACAAGGCGAGGAGGAAGAAGAAGAAGCAGGCGGAGTGGAGAAAGAGATGAGCGACGGGGGCTCCGCCCCTCTCCTCATTTATAGCCATGGGGAGGCCAACCTCCAGCCTCCACGATCCCGGGTAATAATGGTTTTCTTCTGCATACAGCAGGGACTCATCAAGTCGAACGGTTACCGTGGTAGCATGGGGAAGCAAGACGCCCACGTCCCATCCATCGCCATGCGTCAACTGAGGCCGCAGGTGGTTGGGGCCCGCGGCGCTCCGCACTTGCCCTTTGGCTTTGCCTCGAAGCCAATTCTGAGCGCGCCTTGGGCATGGGGGCTACTATCGGCGTTCTGGGACCGGGGGTGCCCAGACTTGCCTGCTTGCGTCCCAGAGCGTGGCGCCACCAACGGCCTGGTATGGCCCATATTCAGCAGCAACAACTCAAGACACTCGCGAGGGGCCAAGACTCGCGAGGCGGACGACACCAAGACCTCCCTAGGGGCAGCCTCTCTAGGCTGGCTCCTGAGGAGTGGAGATATCTCTGCAGGGAGCACCTCACGAGGTTCACGTGACGTGAGCCATGACGACCAAGGCAAGGCGGGCGCCAGCGGGCGCAGTGTACCAGTATCCTCTTTGGTGCTAAAGAGGCAAGCGCGGGCGAGGAGTCCCGAGGCATCAGGCAAAGGTTTCCATATTGGAGCAACAAGACCAGGACCAGCAGGACAGCAGGACGAAGGTCATCGTGGAGCCCACAACAGCATCACCACTAGAGCCTTTGGTAGGCGAAGACCACCTTTTTGTCAGGATATCATATACTAGTTGTTTCCCTTCAATGTTGGCCGTCGTGGGATCCCTTCCCACCTACATTTGGGAAGAGGACCAGAGCCTCTATAAATAGGGCTAGCCACCACCATAGGACGGATGGTCGACTCATCCGGGATTGCATCCATTCCATCCTCACACATCAGCTCACCGATCTCAAGAACACCTCTCCTCCTGAGGCTGTTCGTCCATTGTACTAGTTCATCCTAGCCCTCGAGGAAATCCACCACCACCACACTGGAGTAGGGTATTACACCACAACAGTGGCCCGAACCAGTATAAACCTCTGTGTCTCGTGTTCTTCGGGTTCGACGAGCTAGGCCATGAGATCGTTGAGTGAGTGAACTAGGGAGAGAGAATCCTTCGTGCGCACCCCAGAGTTCAAACCTCACAAGGGTTTTCCGGAACCCACAATCCGACAAAAACCATACTCTTACTTTGTGGTGGATTGGCCTCACAAGGAGACTGAAGATGAACTAGTACAGTCGATGAGCAGCCCCGTGAGGGCTCAGGAAGTGAGGGTGGAATGGAACCAATCCCCTCCTATGGTGGAGGCTAGTCTCTCTCTATAATGCCCTTGGTCGTCTTCCCTCATAACTTAGGCGGGAAGGGATCCCACAACGGCCAATTTGATAAGGGACAAGTAGTACATCTTATCCTAATGAAAGGTGGACTTCACCCGCAAAGCTTCTGGCCTTGACGCATCAGTGGGCTCGGTGATGACATCCGTCCTGCCGAGCTCGTGGTCTTCGTCTTGTTGCACCTGAACGGAAACCTATTAGGGATTCGTTGGGAACCCGCATTCGTCCTTGTCTCCTTAGCACCAAAGATGTCGTGGTGGGTGCATGACAGATGCTCAAGGATTGCTAAAGAGATTAGGGGGTTCGAGGGCACCGGTAGGCTCCAGAGGCGAGGTCGGCATGAGCGAGCGGGAGACGCAAGACATACCCAGGTTCGGCGCTCTCCGGAGAGATAACAGCGCTAGCTTTGTCGAGTGTGGTTTATATGAAACAGTACAAAGNGACCTCGACCTCCGCTCTCGTTGCCGAAGTGCTGCACTCGGCATGCTGCAACCACAGCTCGAGTGGCCCTCTCGGCGGAATCTCTTCGACGAAGAACTGCGGGAATCTGATCCACATGCGAGGGGGCATCTCCCACACCATGAGTTGGTGCGAGGAGCCCTCGGCGTGAGTTCGTGGGCCGGCAGCGCGTGCCACCACAACCTGGCCACCACGGCCGTGGCGCGAGCGACGTGAGGCGCTGCCTCCTCCCCCGGAGCCTTGCGCTTAGGCGTCCAAGGGCAACGGGTAGCCCAGAGGAGGTCGCTCGTACCAAGGCCTCGTCACCTCCGGCCTCACGACGACATCCACGGAGCAACCTCTTCTTCGACGGAAGCGGCCCGTGCTCTTCGTGGGGGGCTTTCCCTTTGTCAGTGGCGGAGAATCTCCTTATTGGCGCAATGAGTGTCGCGGCGAGACGACAAGGCGAGGAGGAAGAAGAAGAAGCAGGCGGAGTGGAGAAAGAGATGAGCGACGGGGGCTCCGCCCCTCTCCTCATTTATAGCCATGGGGAGGCCAACCTCCAGCCTCCACGATCCCGGGTAATAATGGTTTTCTTCTGCATACAGCAGGGACTCATCAAGTCGAACGGTTACCGTGGTAGCATGGGGAAGCAAGACGCCCACGTCCCATCCATCGCCATGCGTCAACTGAGGCCGCAGGTGGTTGGGGCCCGCGGCGCTCCGCACTTGCCCTTTGGCTTTGCCTCGAAGCCAATTCTGAGCGCGCCTTGGGCATGGGGGCTACTATCGGCGTTCTGGGACCGGGGGTGCCCAGACTTGCCTGCTTGCGTCCCAGAGCGTGGCGCCACCAACGGCCTGGTATGGCCCATATTCAGCAGCAACAACTCAAGACACTCGCGAGGGGCCAAGACTCGCGAGGCGGACGACACCAAGACCTCCCTAGGGGCAGCCTCTCTAGGCTGGCTCCTGAGGAGTGGAGATATCTCTGCAGGGAGCACCTCACGAGGTTCACGTGACGTGAGCCATGACGACCAAGGCAAGGCGGGCGCCAGCGGGCGCAGTGTACCAGTATCCTCTTTGGTGCTAAAGAGGCAAGCGCGGGCGAGGAGTCCCGAGGCATCAGGCAAAGGTTTCCATATTGGAGCAACAAGACCAGGACCAGCAGGACGAAGGTCATCGTGGAGCCCACAACAGCATCACCACTAGAGCCTTTGGTAGGCGAAGACCACCTTTTTGTCAGGATATCATATACTAGTTGTTTCCCTTCAAAGTTGGCCGTCGTGGGATCCCTTCCCACCTACATTTGGGAAGAGGACCAGAGCCTCTATAAATAGGGCTAGCCACCACCATAGGACGGATGGTCGACTCATCCGGGATTGCATCCATTCCATCCTCACACATCAGCTCACCGATCTCAAGAACGCCTCTCCTCCTGAGGCTGTTCGTCCATTGTACTAGTTCATCCTAGCCCTCGAGGAAATCCACCACCACCACATTGGAGTAGGGTATTACACCACAACAGTGGCCCGAACCAGTATAAACCTCTGTGTCTCGTGTTCTTCGGGTTCGACGAGCTAGGCCATGAGATCGTTGAGTGAGTGAACTAGGGAGAGAGAATCCTTCGTGCGCACCCCAGAGTTCGAACCTCACAAGGGTTTTCCGGAACCCACAATCCGACAAAAACCATACTCTTACTTTGTGGTGGATTGGCCTCACAAGGAGACTGAAGATGAACTAGTACAGTCGATGAGCAGCCCCGTGAGGGCTCAGGAAGTGAGGGTGGAATGGAACCAATCCCCTCCTATGGTGGAGGCTAGTCTCTCTCTATAATGCCCTTGGTCGTCTTCCCTCATAACATAGGCGGGAAGGGATCCCACAACGGCCAATTTGATAAGGGACAAGTAGTACATCTTATCCTAATGAAAGGTGGACTTCACCCGCAAAGCTTCTGGCCTAGACGCATCAGTGGGCTCGGTGATGACATCCGTCCTGCCGAGCTCGTGGTCTTCGTCTTGTTGCACCGGAACGGAAACCTATTAGGGATTCGTTGGGAACCCGCATTCGTCCTTGTCTCCTTAGCACCAAAGATGTCGTGGTGGGTGCATGACAGATGCTCAAGGATTGCTAAAGAGATTAGGGGGTTCGAGGGCACCGGTAGGCTCCAGAGGCGAGGTCGGCATGAGCGAGCGGGAGACGCAAGACATACCCAGGTTCGGCGCTCTCCGGAGAGATAACAGCGCTAGCTTTGTCGAGTGTGGTTTATATGAAACAGTACAAAGTTGCTCCTAGAGCTGTTTGGAGTTAGAAGGAAGGTATGCCAAGGCTTAGGTTATTCCTTCTCCCAACGTATGTGTGTGTGTTCTACTGATCTGGTCGCCTGTATGCATGAGGGCTCTTGGGGGGTTTTATAGGTCCACCCCCCAAGGGGTACAATGGTAATGTTACAAGGCCATGGGGCCGGGTTGTCATTGTCCAGGTACCCGGCGCTGGGACCCGCTAGGGGTCAGGGCTCACAGGGTTCTCCGGGCACGGGCCCCGTGTTCCAGGAGGCACTGTTCTCTGTCTTGTCGATCGTCACGGAGTAGCTGGGTCGAGTCTGCTACAGTGGCACTCCACCTAGTCGCCGTCTGCTGGCGTCAGCAGTGAAGGCGCGTGCGCTGTAGCCATGTCGGCCTCGGTCAGCAGGTAGGTGGGGCACTGTTGCCACACCTCTGCCGATCAGAGGAGTTGGTGGGGTACTGTTTCTTTGCTCATCCCCGTAGTGGAGATTCGTCCCATCGTACGTCTTGGATAGGATGGGAGATGGCCCGTGGCCGGGTTGAGGAACACGCCACAGGAGAGCTGGCTTGCTGGAGAAGTCTTGGTTTGCCGGGTTCGTACGGCTTGCGCCAGCCGGTAGGGCCAGGTTGCCATCTTGGTCGGGTCGAAGAGTTCGACCGGGTTGAGGGACTTCGCCGGTTGAGGAACCCGGCCAAGTGCGAGCCGGATTGAGGGGCGATGCTGGCCCCGGTGTTTTTGAAAGGGATATGGGTTCCGTTGCCTGTCTGGGGTTCATCCCCACAACAGTAGTCCCGAAAGCTGTGAAGGTCCGCCGGCTTCGAGTTGGAGGGCCTTCGCAGTTCCCCCCCTGAGGATGCAGCTGATGGCAAAGCTTGTGACCGCCTGGTCCGGCAACACCCACAGTGTGCCAACTTCCAAAAGCCGGATCGCGGCTTCCCGATGCGGGCGGGAAATCGAGGAGTCAACCGAATCTTGAATAAATCTTTTGGGCTCTGCGCGGGCGCCATGTGGCACTCGGTATCCGGAGGGGTCTGACAGGCCGCGCGCGACACGGGATAGGGCGAGGAGCCGGGGCCCTCCATTGTGCGCCCTCGGCCCACGCGCGCGGATTTATTGCAGCGTTCACGAGTCGATTGCCATTCTCGAGGCAGTTATAGCGTGTGGTAAGTGCACACTTATTGCGGGGCAGTGGGAGGGGCGTGCGCAAATGATCCCACTTCCCCACGTTTGGGTCGTGGCCTATAAATCGGGAGGAGAGGGGCGGCGAAGATTATTCTTGCTCGCGCTCCCCATCTTCTTCCTCCTCCCTTTGCTCTTGCGACAGCCGCACGCTGCGATGCTCTGCCGCTTCGAGCGAAACTTCACCACCAATTCTTCTCTCCTTTCCTGCTCCATCCCGCACCATCGATGGCGCTGCCGTCAGGATCATGGATGGGATCCTACATCACCGATGAGGACGTCAAGTACTTGCGTGATACGCCGTGGCTGCCGCCAGAGACAGCGGTGGCCGTACGCTTGCCACATGGCGGGAAGGAGCCGCGGCCGGAGGAGACCGAGCACGTGGTCTTCTATTCACACTTCAAACGCGGGTTTGGCCTCCCCGCGAGCAACTTCTTCTGCGCCTCCCTGGATTTCTTTGCGCTTCAGCCGCGCCATCTGGGCGCGAACTCCATCTCACAACTCTCGGTGTCCGTCACCCTGTGCGAGGTGTACCTAGGGTTCGAGCCCATGATCGACCTCTGGTGCATTTTTTCTCCTTGAAGCAGCAGGGCCCGAAGGCCGGGGAGATGTCCTCCTGTGGGGCCGCTGTCATCTCGACACGAACACACAGGGGATGCCCCAAGATGCCGCTGGAGAACTCTGCCAAGAAGTGGCAGAACTCCTTCTTCTTCATCAGCAACCTTTGCACCGACCACATCAACCTACCACCCTTCATCGACGTGACACCGCAGGGGAAGAAGAATTGGAACTACTGCCCCAAGCACCCGTCACAAGAGGTGCTGAACTTGCACGTCGGGTGGAGGTGATGACGAGGCGGGAGGGGCTCACCGGCACAGATCTCATCGCCGCCTTCATCATGCGCCGGGTGCTGCCGTTGCAACGCCACACACACATCATTGGCTTGATGACCGGGATCCAAGACCCCAACATGATGTCATCCCTGCGCCTGGCGGCAGATCAGATTGCCCACCATGTCAACGACATCTCCAAGGCCAAGCTGAAGGAGGATTGGGGGTTTGGGAAGCCCCCATACAGCCAGGCGAACCCGACACCGGTGGTGAGTCCTTGGTCTTTGTATTTTGCCGCCGCTCATCTTCTTGTTCGTCTTGATGCGACGTGGGAAGTACTTCTGAATTCCATCCGGCATCCGTATTAACGGGTTCCGACGCAGGTGGAGCGGGCCGGCTCGGAGGAGGAGGCGGCCCAGGGCGAGGACTTGGAGGAGGACGACGCTAGAGCCGGCGAGACGCGCCACACCGATAAGCTTCTGTGTTTGGTTTCTTGAGATGCCGGCCGAAGGGCGGCGGTATTGACGTAAGTTGATGACGCAACGGTGCTGAACGGAGGACGCGGCGACGCAGCTAGGGCTGGGTTGTCTCGCGGGGCGGCGGCGGTGAGCCGGCCGCATGGAGAGGGGGACGTGGCGCCCCGGAAGCCGGCCGCTAAGCACACGGCGGACTGAGCGGCCGGCACCATGCAGCCTGCCAGGAGGAGGCACCGTGCTCTGCAGGCGGTGGTGAGCCCAACCGTCCCGCTGGTGGTTGGGTGAGTTTTCTTCTGTTGATTTCTGGTGAGTCGCCGAATCGGCTTCTCTTGGTTCTTGCTTCTCATTCTGTTGTGCTTCAGGTCGCCTATATCGCTGGCGCTGGCGGCGACGGAGGCCGCGTCCATAGGTGGCGACGTGTTCCAGAAGACCCAGTCCAGTGTTATCGATCGGGACGAGGAGGTGGACAACCCGGACCTAGGCCTGGACCCAGCCGACACTTAAGGCCAGTCCTGAAGGGACCAGAATCGAGCCGTGGCGGAGATGGAGGCACGTCGACCCAGGCTTGGGCCAGGGCTGCAGCGGCGAGGGGGCGGGCCGTCGAGGGGCCAGCGTGGCCCAAGATGCTGGTGGGCATTGAGCCGGCAGTGACGGTTTTCATGCCGCTGTCGGAGGGGGAGCGCGGCCTGGATGGCCGTGCGGAGGTGGTAGACCTCGACCGGGAGGTCATGGAGGTCGACGATGACACCCCGGCGCGGACCGACGCAGTTGAGCGGGTGGAGGTCGAGGGAGGAGGCGGCGATGCCGTCTTGGAGGAGGCACCGCGGGCGACGCAGGATGGTCCGCCTCAGGCGCCAACGGGCGGGGCACCGTAGGAAGCGGTGCCGTAGACGACTCTGGCTGTCCTGCCGGAGAGGACGCCGACCGCGGAGGAGATGGCAAGCGGCGAGCACGTCCTGGCGACCAGGCCACGGAGCCGTCAGGCCGCCGGGTCGCAGCCGGCTCAGGCTGGGCCCAACGAGGTCTTCTTTGGGCCTCTGACGCAAGAGGAGGCGGGGATGGCTGCCGTGAGCCAGCGCCTCCGCGAGCGTGTGGAGCGGGTCTAGGCCTTTGCCCAGATTGAGATGGAGCGGGCGCGAGAGCTGGAGCGTGCCTTGATGGTAAGCTCTTCCCTTCGTCTTCTACTTTTCTTCCTGCTGCTCTTTAGTGGGGGCGTGCTAGTGCACCCACTTGGTGTATCCCCCGAGATTCGGGCCAACTACGTAGTAGTTGGGTCGAATCTTAAACTGTTGCTTGTCTGATTCTTGTCCTTTGCAGCAACTGGATGCCTACTGTGTTGACGTCTTTAACCAGCTCCTGGACAAACACCGGCAACTCAAGGCGCAGCTCGCCGCCAAGGAGGAGGCGCTCCATGTCGTGGAAGGTAAATTTCTTGTGTGCTCTTTTAGTGGGGGCGCGCTAGTGCATCCATTGGGTGTAGCACCCGAGATTCAGGCCAACTACGTAGTAGTTGGGTCGAATCTTTGAAGTAGTTTGTCTTCTATTTCTGAATCTTTGTCGCGCAGCCACTGCGACCGAGGTAACGTCTTGGCGAACCTGGATGATCCGAGCCGGTTATCAGTACGACCGAGTCGTTGTTGATGTCGGTCGTCTTCAGGCCGAGGTGGCGGAGCTGAAGGCTGAGGCGGCGGGGGCCTAGTGGGCTGTTGCTGAAGCCGGCCAGCTGCAGGAGCAGCTGGCTGGTGACAAGAGTCGGGTTCAAGCCGAAGTGGAGCGCCTCAGGGCGGAGGCGGCCAAGGCGGGTGGAGGCCTAGCTGGGCCTTGCTGAAGTCGGCCAGCAACGCGACAAGCTGGCCAATGACAAGAGCCAACTCCTTGCCGAGGTGGAGCGCCTGAAGGCGTTGGGGGCCATGATGGGGGAGGCCCACCAGGGCGAACTCCTCCATCGCAAAGAATATGAGAAGGCGGCCGCGGCCCAGGATGCCGAGCTGAAGGCGGCCCTTGCCAAGGTCGCCGACCTGGAGAAGGGCCGCCACCAAGGACGTCGAGCTGAAAGCAGCCGACGCGAAGGTCGCCGATCCGAAGAAGACGCTTCAGGACCGTGACCGTGCCGGGCCCAGGGAGCGGCACGATATCTTGCTTGAGGCGCATCACCTGGATGAGATCTTCGCCAGTAAGTGCTTCCTTTTGATTCTGCCGGGTTGAGAAGCCGGCTTTCTTCCCTTTTGTTGTTGATTTCTCTTGTTCTTCTTTTTGATAGGGCACTTCCTGGAGACGCACAGGGTAGCGGAGGAGGTCGTTCGTTTCCAGCGAGACACGGAGCGAGACGTGGGCTCCGGGACCGACCCGTGGGTCGCCTGGACCTTCTCGGAGATTATGACCGCTGCCGAGGCTCATCCGCGAGTCTTGGGCGAGCAGATGGCGTGGCTCTCCGAGGCTAGTGCTGGCATGACGACAGCCCTCAGGCCTGGCTCCGTTATGCCAAACAGCTTCTCGCGGCTGGCGCGGTGGTTGGAGGTTGATATCTACTACGCAACCTTCTTCTTGTAGACGTTGTTGGGCCTCCAAGTGCAGAGGTTTCTAGGACAGTAGCATATTTCCCTCAAGTGGATGACCTAAGGTTTATCAATCCATGGGAGGCATAGGATGAAGATGGTATCTCTCAAACAACCCTGCAACCAAATAGCAAAGAGTCTCTTGTGTCCCCAACACACCCAATACAATGGTAAATTGTATAGGTGCACTAGTTCGGCGAAGAGATGGTGATACAAGTGCA
>CAJFDF010002597.1:2318-22077 GCA_904067115.1 Aegilops sharonensis | reverse complement strand
TTTTTATACAGTCTTGCATTACATGTGTTGCTTTCTCTAGAAAACATCCTTCCAGTCTTCTTCCACATTCTCTCCACATCTCCTCCCACCTCTCTCTACTAGAACAGTCCGGTCCCAATTGTTTCGTCGCCGTGGATAAAGACCAAAGTTTGTTGTACTAATGAAATACAATATACTTTATCGGATTATCTTCTTTATTTGCGCATGTATGGCATCTAGCTATGTGATGTATTATCATAGTCCGGTGTCTACCCCTGTTATATTTCTCTATTCATACACGCATATATGCACCTAGCTATGGAATATAATCAAACAATCTACATTATCTATTGTACCTTTCTCACAAAAGCATAAAATCTTCTCATAAGCATATACCTTCTCACGAGAAATTCGCACAAAAGTTACCTATCAAAACACAACGCCGCGCCTCTGCCTGTTAGTTTCATTAATTTTTCAACCTTTTTTCTGATATTAGTATCCCAATGATAGAATAACATGCATACATGGAATTATATTAGAGGATTGTTAGTCATGATCAACATCCTCTGACGTGCATACCGCTATAGATACCCATCTTCGAGCACAATCTTGCAACCACGCTCCTCGAGCTGGCCAAGACTTACGATGTTTCTTTCTAGCTTGGGAATATAGTACACCTTGTGACCGCCGTTCTTCAGCTCAAACAGGACGGTGCCTCGACCTATGATGCCAATGGTGCCCGTCACCGAACCAAACGGTGCGTCCCACCGGGAGATTTAGTTCATAAAATTGGTCCTTGTTGCCGGTCATGTGGTTGCTTGCTCCGGTGACGAGGTAACACACATGCCTCACCGTGTTCGTCCTCTTCTTGTCATGAAGATAAACCTTCTCTTCGATGAGTGTCACAACCTCGGTAGCCGGCGCCTTAGATCGCCACTGCCCAGTGATTCTCATTACTAGAACATTGATGATGCACGTTGCTGCTCCTGTCTATTTTTCTAGTAGGATAATAGGAATTTCCATAAATAATGGAATCATGAAAAACAAAGTTAAATTTGCATAAACTAATACATATGTGTTGGACAGTAATCGAATAGACCAATAATCCACACAATGAGTGTCTTAGAAAACAAAATAATCGACATCATGAGTGTCTTAGAAAACACGTCAACTCGTGAACAATTTGCAAGAACAACATAAAAATTATAAGTTAACAGTTGGAATGATTAAATCACAATCAAGCTCTACTCATCCAAACCACTGGGAACAATTCCACAACCCTAAACTCAGACTGGGTCGTCATTTGTCACCCACACATCCAAAATCCATATCAAAATACACAATAACTAATGAAGGGAAAAAAGAGAAAAGGAATTTGTTGAACAAAACGGAGCACTATATATGGTAACAAACAAGCTGACCTGGAATCCGCCACCGAGCAATAGCAGGTTGCTCGTATTGATGCATGCAGCTGATTGAGGGAAAAGGCTCAAGAAAAGGCGAACAAAAGCCTACCATCGTCTCCCACCCGAAGAAGCCCCATCCCCAGTTGACCGCAGCGAGAGAGCAAGGAATGTGCATTCTACATCGTGTTCATGATGTTCAGACTCAGTTGTAGCACAATCACTGCAAAGAAAAGATACAAAATGAAATTTAGTTTGCCATGCTGAAGCTCACATTGACATATCTATGCATACAAAGAATGAAATACAACATATCTGCTCAGGAACTTAGCATGTCTGCATATAAAAAAGAAAATATTAGAAGATAAATTATTTAAGAAAATACACAAATCCGAGATGGAATAGCTAGAAACATATTGACCAATTGGGCTACAGATAGAACATATGCAAAGATACTACTACTGTACTGTGCAGTCTAAGTGAACAGATAACTTTACCTTGATGTACAATTACACCAAAAAATGGGGTTAAGCAATTAAGCTACATCTTGGTGAACAAGTAAACTATAACCTGACTAGAATTACATACAGAAAATATTGTTTATTTACATCAAAGTGAACAGTAATAGCATATATACGTAGAAAATTCCATGGTGTAGTAAAGTTACATCCAAGTGAGATAGTAAACTAGATCATAGTGTATAAATTTCATCCAAAAATGTGCTCGAGTTACATCTTAAAGTAGTACATCTGAATGAGTTGATCCGCCAACTTAAAGTCAATTCATGCTACAATGGTTTGAGTCTAGTGCCCAGGAGTCTTACCAAAGCACGACGGCCAGACTGCTGACGAATCAAGTCGTTTCTTTGTTTCTCCATTAGCTTTGCAAAATCCCCAATGTGTAGCATATTTGTTGATTGTGTGCAACACACTAAAGATGGCAGCTGATTTCCACACCTTTGGCATGCGTCCTCTATTGACCAACACGAAATAACCATATGCATAACCATGCATTCATAGTCTCATTCATTAAATGAAAACAATGAACAAGTAATAAAATACTAAAGGTACAAACAGAAACTGCGGTGGAGAAAGGAGTACTTATGCATAATAAACATCAACAAGTTATGACTGCAGAATGCATCACCAAGTGCAGTGGCATGTATAAACCAGATGTGACAGAATTACTTCCGAGCATAAGCAAAACTACATCAATGGTCGACATTGCTGTATCCAATAAACCACATTGAAGCACTTGCCATACTCGGACTGTGAAGGGAGTATGCAAATATAGGAATCTAATTGCAGGGAGAAGAATATTAGGTCGAGATCCTCACATGAGTATGGCATAACTTTTCTTGCATAGCTGTAGAAAAATAATAGTGCCAATTCATCCTAGAAATAGCACGTTTGGGAGGAGAACAACAGGGAAAAAGACATAAGGGAAAGAGGCAGCCGTGTTTGTTTTTGTTGGACGCGCATGTCAGGAGATCATGGAATCAGGCTGCGGTGGCAGACAGATTGGTGACGTTGAGAATCCTGTGCCAGCAGCCAAGGGGTCATGGACGAGTGCGTCACCGTCGTTGAAGCCGCCGATAGCTTAGCCGCCGATAACTTGTTTTTTCTTCTCTCGAGCGATTATTGTTTTTTTCGGAGACGGAGGGAGCATAGCGACTTGGACCATGGGCTGCCTGTGCTCGGTTAGGTATTGGGCTGTCCGACGCGGGTAGCTATTGGCCCAGTTTTCAAGAACGCTTTGTTTTTTCTTCCGGAGCAGCAGCCTCTTAGGATGGCTGATCTAACGACAAGAAACGATCAGATCAGCGAAACGGACAGCCAGAAACGCAAATCGCTGAGACAGCTCGCTTTAGGCTCAGTTTTACTGTCCTAAACTGCTTCACAGTTCCACGGTGCAAGTTACAGGGGATGCGGGGCTGCGGGCTGCATGTATATATACACACTAGGATCAGCTATAGCAATACTACTCTGCCATAACTTTTAATACTACACGGCCATGACTTGTAATGCTACTCCGATACATGCATGTACACATACGTGTTTACTTCCGACAGAGGAAATATATAATAAGTTGTTTCTCATTTTCCAGACGAACCAGACATTACCCTTGATTGGAAGAAACGTTTCGAGATAATCAAAGGGATCTGCCTAGGTCTACACTCACTACACCATGCTGAGCCCGACGGTCCCATTCTCCATTTGAATCTCAAGTCTCAAAACATACTGTTGGACGATAATGACGTCCCGAAAATCACGGATTTTGCGTACTCCAGACTCTTTGGTAAAGATTACACCAGCAAATTCACAAAAAGTTCTATAGGATCACGGTAAGCTAATTACTAACTAGTTAGTATTATTAATGTAAACACTGGGCATTTCATATCTCTAGTGATCCTTATTACACTCTTGAATTCATGCCATTCAGCGGATACTGGGCTCCGGAGTATGTAAAGAATGGGATAGAGAAAAAAGAAATCTCAAAAAGGACAGACATATATAGTCTGGGCCTAATTATACTGGAGATCACCACATGTGAGAAAAATTCCCCAGCCAAGAATGCGGAAACTGCAGAGAAATATATTCACAAAGTAAGAGCAAACGTCACCTGACAAATCTACGGAGAGTTATATTCACAAGTCTTCATGTGTCATTTACATTTAGTTTCTACATGATTGACGAGGGGCACTGCCGATCCTTTTCTTTACATAGGTGAAACAGGAATGGGGAGTACTTCGTCACCGCGCACAGACCACGTACAAAGGATTAGATCAAGATCGTAACAAAGAAGTAGAAACCTGCATCACGATCGGTCTAGAATGTGTCAACTCTGAGCACAAGGCGAGACCTCTAATAGAAGAAATTGTCAAGAGGCTCGGTGCAAAAGTGAAAAACGAGGTAGAAACTTCCAACTTTTTTTTCCTTTTGGGTATGTATCTGCACATCAAAATTTATGCAAATTAGAATTTCTCAGTTTATCATCTTCTAATTCTTTTGCGGCAGTTCGGTTTCTCATCTTGACCTCTTGCCACAATTAAATCTATACGCGTAGAGATTCATAATGGTGCACAAGTGGCAACTATTGATTTAACTAAGATCAGATACCGCTGTATTTGTGTTTGTATATTAAATTTAATTCTGAGATGGCTTATGTCTTTTAAACCTTTAAAGACTTACATAGTTATATTTCTTCCGAAGCCACTTCATATTATTTGATAATGTTCGGACGATTAAAAACATACCCGTAGACATTAATCACCAAGGGAGTTCTCGTGTTTTCATTGAAAAATAAAAGAGACAAGCGTAAGAGGAGCCCCAAAGTAATCTCTATATACTACTTAAAAAGAATGTATAGTTTTGTCTTACTAAAACCAAAAGTCTAACCTGCCTTGATACTTTCCCTGCTTTTTTTTTCTCCCATCTTTGATGTTTGTTTGGACCAGTTTCTCAGTAAAAACCACGTCAATTATCCATTGTTTTATTGACTTACAAAATAAAATCTTATTATGTAAGTGAACAATTACATATCCAATAAAACAATATTAAAGTATTAATATTTCAGTTGAAATTAAGAGGAAAATAACAAATAAAAATATTAAATTATTAATATTCTAGTTGCAATTAAGATGCAAATAGCTACTATACTATATTCTCAACAACGGAAAAGGAAGATAAGGTTTTTTATTACGTCATTCCTACGTCCAATCTCCCCATTAAATCTCCCCATTTTGATTTTCTCTCTCACATCTCTAATATATTTTCCACCGGTTTTCCCCAAAAACTGTCATGTCTTATTGGACCACCAAATAAAATCATGTTTATTCTGTAAATTAATAAATTCTGAACAAATAAAATCATATTAAAATGTTTATATTCATGCTGCAACGGACTGGCTGTTATAGTGTAGTTTATGAATGACATGAATCTCTACTACTTAGAAATAAAGTATGGTTTCATCTTAGTACATCAATGCTTCGTCCAATCTCCCTACTTGCTCCCCCCGTTTTGTTTTTTCTGTCCCATCTATGATATTCTTTCTCACAGATTTTTTCCAAATACCACCACAACCATTTCATCTTGTAGCTAATTACCAATTAAAATTTTGTTAAAATATGTGTATTCCAGTTGCAACACATGGATATTTTTTAATATAGTACATAAATGATATTAATCTCCACAACTTAAAAGGAGCGTAAGGTTTGTTCTTATGTCAATCTTTCATCCAACGTCCCTACGTCGTCTCCTTTTTTTTTCACTACCATCGCTGATACTTTCACTGCTAGTTTTCCATACAAACCACCGGAATTGTCACATCTGTATTGACTTACAAAATAAAATCTAATAAAAATATATGTTCTCCCATTGCAACGAAAGGACAATTATCTAGTATATTATCAGAAAACAATTTTCTAGGATTGTCCAAACATACACGTATGTTCTACAATTAATTTCGGGAGGGTCTTGTTGAATTTTGATCATTGCATGGAACTTGTATTATATTAGTGAAATTTGGGGTCAACGTAGCCTTTCGTAAACTCAAATAGAAATGTTTCCTTAAATTCTTGCAAAAGTCTGTACACCCCTAGCAATAGTTCTATGTTTCCTTTTTTCTGACCTTCTATGCCAAATTTCAGAATCTTGCGCATGTGCGAGCTTGAGGATTTGTTGTGTTCAAGGAGAGTCTGCCAAGAAGGAAAAGATATGCACGTTGTGTTATTGCGACAACACCTCAATTTACTGTCATTTGATCGCGAAAACTTTTGAAATTCGTACTTTCATTGGAACTTTGCACTTTTGTTTGTAATAAAGCAACTTTGTTGCAATACTATTGTCTATGTTCAAGCAAGCTATAAAAGTAGAGAATTGTTTTCTCTAGCTAGTTAGTAACCTTTTTTCAAATAGATGGCGCCATTTTTTTCAAGATAATGCTCATTTATTTTCATTTAGCCCCTTAAATTCTTGCAAAAGTCTATACAGCCCTAGAAATAAAATCATCTAATAAATTACTCAATTAACCTCGGGAATGGGTGACCCATTGCGTAGACCTGACCCCTATCGGGATTAAGAACAACTTTAGTAGATTTTCTATTCACACCAGCCCTTCGTAATGATCACCAACATTAATGCTAATGGTAAAAAGATACAGTAGCATATTTACTATGGCCTCTCTATCCCTAAAAAAAATAAGATCCACTCTTTATGGAAGAAAATTGGCATAAGTTCACTCCTTCCGTCCGTGTTTATTGGGCCCCTCGACCAAGGCATGGGTAGCAATCTTAGGCTGGTCATAGTGGAGAGTAACTTAGACTAGTAACATGCATACGTTACTAGTCTATGTTACTACCTTCATAGTGGGTAGTATCATATATGTGGTAATATAGATGTCTTCATTTATTACTTTGTAGACTTATTTTGCATTGGGAAGCGCTATGTGATGGTAACATATTATGTTACTCTATTTGCCTCCCTCCTCATTAACTACTTGCCACCTCATCATTTTTTCTTATGTGGCATCTAAGTTACTACCTATGTTACTCCCACTATGACCAGCCTTATATTTACTGATTGGAGGCACCAATCGAGGCTCAACGTTAATCGTCAAAAATTAAAGAAATTAGCCATACAATTTCCTTATTATTGGAATAAATCTGAGGCATACCATCGATCATCCAAGGACCAAGCAATCCCATGAGCACGACACCGAGATTTGTTAACGAGGTTCACCGATATGGCTACATCCCTGGGGCTTGACTACGGGCGCTTCTCCCCGTGACACCGTCACAATACCGCACACCGGCCACCCGGGCGCCGGCACACGCCGCCGACTCCCCCTTGCGCGCCTTCCTATTATCTTGGCATAGGTTACATCGTGTGTCTACCCTCGCTATATATGAGAGGTCTAGGATACAAGTGTCCTATTAGGATACGAATCCATATCCTATCTAAACACAATAGTACTACAAGTCCAACTGTAACCTACCTTGTACACTATATTCGACACAACTCTAACAAACTCCACCTTGACGAATATTCTCCACCACCTTGAATTCGTCAATGCGTCAAACTTCCATGTACATTGGACTTGAGCTTATCCCATGAGTACCGCTGCTACTCCAAAGACTCCATGTGACTCCACCTGCAACTTTTAATCCCTTCATTTGTTGACCACAGTCAACACTCGAGTAAAATTAAATTCCTTATCTTTCTATATCTAAAAAGGGGCACCCCACTAGGTGATTTTCCTGCCTTCTCATGAAGCCACATCACCGCAATTGTTATAGCCGTTGATTCACTAAAGCTTGAGAGTGTGCAACCGTCTGATCAAAGGTTGAACAAATTACAAAGAGATGCCACCGCTAAGTACGGATACCGTTTCGTTCTATTGCAGCCTTACCGCTCGATCGCTCCTAAGCCTCTTACTCTATTTTTTTTTCTTGGGCTTTACACGTAAACTTCACCGGAACTGGACACTAAAAGGCCCATTGGAAGCCCATAGATAAGGTCCATCGCTCCCAGCCTTCCCTTCCATTGGCGGCTGCCACGACCAACCTTTCTTCCGTGTAGCCGCCGCCGCCAACGTTCCTTCCGGGGACTGTGCGAGCACCCACCCTTCGCTGGCCAGCCGCTGCCGCCCCTCATGCTCTCACAGCAGCCGCCACCACCCATGCTTACCTCTAGCGAACCGTCCTTGCTAACGCTTCCACCCGCTGCCACCATTGATTCCCCGCCATGGCTCATGCTTCTCCCGGCCAGCCATCGCAGGTGACCTTAGGCCGCCACGCCCAACGGCCCCCCTTTGAGTGACCGCCACTAGCCCTTCCGCCGCTCCACAGATGAGCATTAACTCCAGCAAATTCGTTTGTATTCCTCACTTTTATGTCGCAATCTTTCCCACCTCCGTGCCATAAACGGCCTGGCACCACTCAATTTACGGCCCTCATTATCTTCGGCTTGAGTAACGGATGCAGTTGGTTTTCCCTTAAAGCAACCTATTTCCGTCGTCTCCACAGCTTCCCCCATCGCGTGCTGCTACCGCGAATACTACCCAGGACCAGGACGCAGCTGTAGTCCTCGCTATCGCCAGCCACCTACCGGTTTCAATCCCCTCTCCCATGTCTCAGTTAATCAAGCCTTTTGTTGTTTGTGGTAGTACAGATGCAAAATTGCAGATCATCTCCTCACGGTGGCCTTGCACTTGGTAAGCGCTATGAAGGCCGTTAATTCAATCATGGATGGATATGTATTATTCCTCTTCTTTTTTCTGTACGATACTTATGTAGACTTCCCAGTATCCAAGTCAAAGTAAGCACATCGCCAGGTTGATATCTCAGTTATACTAATCTCCAGGTATGTATTGATTATTAACATTGGTTCGTTACACAATTTTCTTTGATGAAAAACCTTTCTATAGTTTCACTGTACTAGCTTTTTGTGAGTAAATTTGTTATATTTCGTTAACCAGCATATGAATCATGACTTTCCCACCATACTCATTCATGGAATCAGTTTACAAGCCACGAAATTTACCAATCAGATGCCTTTAACAACGGATAGTTGAGGCCAATTGCTTCTTACAAAATAGAAATAGGATATTGGCGAGCGCGGCGATGGAGCGGACGAGCACGCCTGCTCCCGCTAAGTGTACCAATGGAAGAAGGACATGTTGGGCTAAGCATTGAATGCGAACGTACACACAGGTGCAGCATACGTATCGTGGAACAGTGTTATTCGTCCAGGGTGCCGTTTCATCTGACGATGCCGTCACGGCACACCGTCCGCATGTTCCCACGGTTTTGGACGGCTAACTCACATGCACAGCTGAGTTCGTTTGGTGCACGACAGCCGTGACGTGGGATGAACATACACCATCTATGCACTTGTGCTTAAAAGATTGCGTTAAAAAAAACTTGTGATTAAAAGAAGCTAGCAACACATTTTCTCTGAAAAATAGAAAAGGCTGGGAGCGCACTATGTAAAAAAGAGCGAGTGAACCGAATGCTCCGTTACTATTTTTCATTGGTGTTTCTTTTTTTTACATTTTTTGGTTTTCTTTAATCTTTTTGTGTTAAAAATGTTCATGCACGTCAAGAAATGGCCATGGGTATAAAAAATATTCATGTTTATTAAAATGTTTCGTGTATATTAAAATTTGGCCATATTTCGTTTAAAAATGTGTATCGTGTTTTCACAAAATTTCATCATTCGGATAAAAAAGATTAGGCATAAAAAATACTCATAGTGTATTTAAAAAGTATTCATCATGTAACTAGAAATTTCATTATGTGTTAACACTTTTTATACTTACATGAACATTTTTTTAAAGTGTTGATCACATATTAGATAAACTTTCGGCGTGTGTTTAGAAATGATCATTGTGTAGTTTCAAAAAAAATACCATTCATTGAAAAGTGCTCATTTTAATGAAAAATTGTTCATCTTGTCCTCACAAGTCACAATGTCCATTGTGTACATTTTTAAAGACCGTGTGTTCAAAAAATATTGATGATGCATTTCAACAAAAAATGTTTGTTATGTATTAAAAATGTTCGTCACATATATTAAAAATTGATTGTCGTGTCATAAAAAGTGCTCGTGTATGTATCATAAAATGTATGTAGTTTTTTACATGGAACCTATTTATTGGGACCACGGTACCGACTTTCAAGATACACTATATATTCAACATTGAATCTAAGCAACGGGCAGTAAAGCAAACCGGATCCGATAGAAACTCAAGTCCTGGACCAAGCGTAGAGTATCATACCCTGCCGTCACGGCAATGTCTCACTCCGTCAGCCCTATCATACATTCCCAATAGAGTACGCGACCGAACTTGGCGGATGAGCGGGTGGCGGTACTTCAATGCTGATGCAGTGACAGAGAAGTCTACTCTGGCCGATGTGCCGCATTGAAGCCGGCTTCACGTCCCTTGCACTATATAAAACGGTACCCGTACTAAGGTACCATGATGTGTCAGTTATCATGGCAAAAAAACTGTAGGTAAGTGAACACAGACACCTAGCAAAAATGTCTAGATGAATCAGCACATAGCAAAATTGCAATGATTTCCATCTTGGCATGACTTATGAAAAACTAAATTTACCGTAAACTTTGCCATTGGTCTAATATACTCCAATGCTCCATAGAATACCAAAAATAAAAAAAACTGCTAGGTAATATAAGTGCCATGTTACCTACAATAAAACTAGCATGGTGTACTTAATAAAATTGCCATCGTGTAAAATAATTTAAAGTACAGATTAACCATGTCCGAACAAATAAATTGTCATATTACAAAAGTATACTTGCCATGGTCCAAATACAATCTTTCGATAGTCCAAATTACAAAATCTGCCATAAAAAGTACTACCGGAGCACTTGCTGCACTTGCAAAAGGATCAGCTCTTGCGTGAGTCAACGCAGCACCGCCCTTAACGTCGCTGCTACCCTCTAACGACCGTCCCTTCACTAGATACAAACGTCGTCCCTCTCCCATCTCCCCTCCCATTAAAAAATGCGTACATCACTGTGGCAGTATACATCACGCTCTTATTTCCAAGTCCACGCGTCGATCTCCATTTCGCCCGCGCTAACGGGAGCAGGCGCGGACGAGCGCTCTTGCGAATTTTCGGATATTGGCACACAATGTTACTGTTTTTCTCTTAATATTGAAGCCTTTTGTTTTTTTGGATGCACAAAATGGATGTCCCAGCAAGTTATTCACATGGTCGAGATTGTGAATGTCCACACGAACCACGCCACTCCATCGAAGATTTCTGCAATGTTGTGTTAGGGTAATATTAATTTTGTCTTCTGCATGACAATATACTACATCAGCTCTACCCTCTAATAGTATCATTTATTTCGCCATGGATTACTACAAGTTTTTCCTTTTACCAGGGGCTACTATATTGGGTGATTTTAGGTCCTGATGTCATTTCGCGCTTATATAGACTTTTGACTATGTTCAGGAGCATATGGTTTCAGTCCTTGAGCTATATTCCTATCTTAGCATATTTTTAGACAACTGCAATTAACTTATCTAAATTATCATGTGGTGTGTTCATGACCTGTTGACGGTGATGTAGGTCCCGGCGTCGGGTATGCTCCAAGATTGTCTGCTGTCTAACAGATAAGGCACCGCATTGCGGTTCAGGATTGCCAAGAATATGGTTTACGCTCCAATTACTATAGTTTTATAATGAAATATATATATTTATACAGAAAGTTACAATACCCAATCCATTGCATGTTAACGAAGTTCATCATATAATTTCTTGCAATTTTTATAATCTTTATGACATGTTTGTTACTCAGAAAATATGCAACAAAGTCCCGCGGCAACGTGCGGGGCATCATCTAGTTACTCTAATTTGTGCTCCCAACTTCCAGTAATTTGTGCTCCCAACTTCCAGAGTATCCGTCCAACGCCATCACACACTGATCACCGACATGCGTGAAAGTGAACAACTCACATATTGAGTGTCACACAAGACTTACCTGGACTCAACATCACCACTCCTTTCTTAACCGTCTGTCTGAAACTTGAAAGAATTTCACTGTTGCTTGTAGTCATCCCGAGTCAAATTCGCAGTTGTCTCACCGCATGATGTCTCACCGCATGTATGACCGCCAGAGCCCTGGCCCGTCTCCATGTCCCGTGCTAACCGCACACCTCGCCGCAATTACCACGTCGAGCCTCCGCTGTCCCGGTCGAGTCTCAAGGGTCGCGAAACCACACCACTCAACCCCCACTGCAGAGTACCACCGATCATCACCGATCGATGATGAGTTTCACACTTCCATCAGACCACTGGGCTCCAGTCTGAATTGCGTGTCACTCACTTTTTTCCCCTGCTCAACAGGCTTCGACTCTCTGTCGACTTAGGCCGTAGCCCCTCAATCCAGCTCCACCTACAACATGACTCCATGGTAGATGATCAGTACACCTTGCGCCCCAGTGACTTCAAGCTCTCATGTGCACACCATCTTGAATCAACCCGGCGCCATAGTCTTGTTGAAGCCACACAAGCCCTCGAGGCCTGCGCCACGTGTTTCCACACCCAGAAATCGGTCACCATCAACATCACGCGTCTATGTCGTCATTGCCGATCCCACCACCGTCTTTTGTACCAACCGACTTGCGTCGATCCGTCAAACTGCCTAGTTCGATCCAGCCGAACTCGTTCGACTTCAACCATTCTTCACCCTGCGTCGTGTCCACCGCACATCTGTGCATGTCTTAGACGCCATGTGTATGCATGATCCTGCATGACGCACTTATACATGCGCCTCCCCAGCCTGTCCACGTGTTCCAAGCCATCTCAGCAAACCGACCCAGAAAAAACTTCCATGCAAACTGCACAAATCTTCTTTTCCCTGTCACTCTTTGTTGTTGCTTCTCCATGCTCTTGTACACACATGTGAACCTGGCCGCTCCTTTTTCTTCTTCAAACAAACCTCATGTAGCTTGTGATTGCAAAGCAGATACTACCCTCCAGTAGCACTCCAGATCGGAGTTAGCACACGCACAACTAACTCAGCTAGCAGCTCTCCTGGACCGCAGCCCCACGCGTGTGTTTACTCAGATGTTGCATCGTCTGCGCCTAGCCAACGACCGACACGACACACGCTTCCCGAACGTTGCCCGTGCAACGCGCTTGCCTCGCACCGAGTGGACGCCGTACCCTCGCGCTCTGCCTGCAGCCTGCTTTTACACATCACGCCGCCGCCATCAAAAGTATCTCGCCGAGATCCCTTGCGTTCGATCCAATATGCCTGCACCGCCCGCCAGCAATCACGACATGTACCCGTGCCGCCTGAGGCTCGCCCGACCGATCGCCTGATCGACAGCCGCATGTCTTGGCTCGTCTTTTCCTTTAGATCAACACGATCCGCAGCCTCCAACCAACCTAGCTCTCATGCCACTTGTTGGAATAAATCAGAGGCATACTGTCGATCATCCGAGGACCAACCAATCGCACGAGCACAATACCGAGATTTGTTAACAAGGTTCATCAATATGGCTACATCCCCGGGGCTTGACTACGGGCGCTCCTCCCTCCTCCCCGTGACACCGTCACAATACCGCACACCGGCCACCCGGGCGCCGGCACACGCCGCCGGCTCCCCCTTGCGCGCCTGTACTATTATATTGTCATAGGTTACATCATGTGTCTACNAGCCTCCGCTGTCCCGGTCGAGTCTCAAGGGTCGCGAAACCACACCACTCAACCCCCACTGCAGAGTACCACCGATCATCACCGATCGATGATGAGTTTCACACTTCCATCAGACCACTGGGCTCCAGTCTGAATTGCGTGTCACTCACTTTTTTCCCCTGCTCAACAGGCTTCGACTCTCTGTCGACTTAGGCCGTAGCCCCTCAATCCAGCTCCACCTACAACATGACTCCATGGTAGATGATCAGTACACCTTGCGCCCCAGTGACTTCAAGCTCTCATGTGCACACCATCTTGAATCAACCCGGCGCCATAGTCTTGTTGAAGCCACACAAGCCCTCGAGGCCTGCGCCACGTGTTTCCACACCCAGAAATCGGTCACCATCAACATCACGCGTCTATGTCGTCATTGCCGATCCCACCACCGTCTTTTGTACCAACCGACTTGCGTCGATCCGTCAAACTGCCTAGTTCGATCCAGCCGAACTCGTTCGACTTCAACCATTCTTCACCCTGCGTCGTGTCCACCGCACATCTGTGCATGTCTTAGACGCCATGTGTATGCATGATCCTGCATGACGCACTTATACATGCGCCTCCCCAGCCTGTCCACGTGTTCCAAGCCATCTCAGCAAACCGACCCAGAAAAAACTTCCATGCAAACTGCACAAATCTTCTTTTCCCTGTCACTCTTTGTTGTTGCTTCTCCATGCTCTTGTACACACATGTGAACCTGGCCGCTCCTTTTTCTTCTTCAAACAAACCTCATGTAGCTTGTGATTGCAAAGCAGATACTACCCTCCAGTAGCACTCCAGATCGGAGTTAGCACACGCACAACTAACTCAGCTAGCAGCTCTCCTGGACCGCAGCCCCACGCGTGTGTTTACTCAGATGTTGCATCGTCTGCGCCTAGCCAACGACCGACACGACACACGCTTCCCGAACGTTGCCCGTGCAACGCGCTTGCCTCGCACCGAGTGGACGCCGTACCCTCGCGCTCTGCCTGCAGCCTGCTTTTACACATCACGCCGCCGCCATCAAAAGTATCTCGCCGAGATCCCTTGCGTTCGATCCAATATGCCTGCACCGCCCGCCAGCAATCACGACATGTACCCGTGCCGCCTGAGGCTCGCCCGACCGATCGCCTGATCGACAGCCGCATGTCTTGGCTCGTCTTTTCCTTTAGATCAACACGATCCGCAGCCTCCAACCAACCTAGCTCTCATGCCACTTGTTGGAATAAATCAGAGGCATACTGTCGATCATCCGAGGACCAACCAATCGCACGAGCACAATACCGAGATTTGTTAACAAGGTTCATCAATATGGCTACATCCCCGGGGCTTGACTACGGGCGCTCCTCCCTCCTCCCCGTGACACCGTCACAATACCGCACACCGGCCACCCGGGCGCCGGCACACGCCGCCGGCTCCCCCTTGCGCGCCTGTACTATTATATTGTCATAGGTTACATCATGTGTCTACCCTCGCTATATATGAGAGGTCTAGGATACAAGTGTCCTATTAAGATACGACTCCATATCCTATCTAAACGATACGACTCCATATCCTATCAAAACACAATACTACTACAAGTCCAACTATAACCTACCTTGTACACTATATTCGACACAACTCTAACACTTATAAAGTATCTACAACCATTGGATGAAGTTCCTCAGTAGTCCACGCCATCTGTCCCACGTGCACAACCCATTAGCAAACTTTTCACGGAGTATGACTAAAAGAGCTCTTTCCTGGGCTGCCAAAATACGTGTCTCCGTCGCAACCCATGATGCGACGGCAAGAGGTGAGACTCCTCGCCGTCCTCCTCGCATATCCTCTCCGTCGTTTCCATGTTCTTTCAACTTCCACGCTGCAATCCATCTACAAAATACAACCAATCCCTCCCTTATTCCCTTTTCGCTGCCAGCCACTGAATATCCTCTGCCCAAAGCGCCCAAGCATGCTGCAATCCATGTTGGCTGATGTAGCTGAGGAGGAGGTCCTTTCAATCTCAGGTTCTATATCCTGGCCACACTGTAATCCATGATGCACTCACAAGTTTTAAAATTAGATTGGGCAGCGGCCATTTTTTGTGAGGCTGTAGATAAGAGAAAACATGGTCTATGGCAGACTTACGGTCTACATTGGTGGAGTATGTCACCAGCACTCTTATCCCCATGATGAAGGCAAGTAACCAACTATCCTTGAATGACGATCAATCAGATTAGTCCCAAAAAATCTGATCAAGAAAATTTGGTGTTGTTGGTGTCCATCTATCGGCACTACTCCTGACCAATTTGTAAAAGAGGGAATAATAACATAAAAGTGTGTGATTCATATCTTGAAGTATATCAAGCAAAGTAGGCTTCTGTACCATGTCCCACATTCAGCAGAAGTGGAGTAATTAATTCGTTTCAATGGGTCTATGGAGAGATTCTCATCGAGGTTAATGCAAATTTGAAGATGGATTGTTTGAACTGCTTGAAGGTTAGCACACAATGAATTTGCTTTGAGAAAGGAGATTTTTGTTCATGTTGCTGACGAATAAATATCATAATTATTGTAGTTTTGTCCCCTGTTGTTCAGTTCATGGATGATAGTGGCGTGGTGATGCTTTGTTTGTGCTTCACATGGCTCTATGCTGGCGAAACGTACAGGTTTTGTAGGGATGGACTACATATCCTCCAGCGGCAGTTTGTATTCCCTACAGCAGGGTTGGGCGTTAACTACAGGCCGGAACTAATAAACACCAGCAAGCAGAGGTTCACTTTGAGATTTATAGAAGGCTTTACAGATTTTTCCGCAAATCACTCTCTATGTTAGTCAAAAAAATTAGTTTATATTTCTGTGGATAGCACTCTTCTATATTGATCCTTTGAAATACAGGTTAAATCTACGACTATCTGCGGTTCAGTGTGATATATCCAATTAACATGCTTTCCAGTGCTAAAGAAAGGTACGTATCCTAGACATGAAATAGTTTCCTATACGTTTTACACTAGAGTAGTACACCAACTTCTCAGCTTTCTCAATATCATGCCTAATAGAGTTTATAATCAATGGTCTGTATTTAGATCTTGCTGGCTGATCCCACATTCCCTTGAACTCAACATTATTACAGTCGCTGGCCTTTGTCGCCTGCTTCCATTAGATTAGGGAATTTCTTGACTCATCAGTCATGTGTGCTTGAAAATTACTTTAGACTGACAAGGCCAGATTTTAACTATTTATTATACTATCCTTTGTGAATTCTTTGTCCTCGTAATCTCCACCAACATGCGACGAGAAAAGGCATCAACCTTCAGAATCCAAGAAAGAAGATAAAATATTTGGTGCTAAGCCCTCTTTAAAAAAATCTATTATACAGTGAATTATCTAATCAACATCCTATGCACTTTATAATATTTCAATCCATCATGGCATGCTACAATTTGCATATTCTTTACCATATGTATCAAATATTATTAACATACCTCTTTTTCTTAACTCACTTCACCCGTCCTAAGATGTTTTTTCAGGAACCAAAACTAAATGGCATCATTTCATGGAGCCTTACACATTGTACTCCAGTTACATAATACTAGTCATCAACCCGTGCAGCTCCAGGGGTTCGCTTAATCCCAAGTAACATATAAATTGTAGAACTTTTATAATTTTTCATCGCTGGGAGGTATGATTTCAAATCGAGGATTTTGTATGGTGAGTCACTTATACTGATAAAAAAAAGGATGGTGCATCTTCTAAATTTGGTTGCTCGTAAATCATATTAGACACTTTGGGTGTGTTTGGATGCTGCCCCTGCCAGCCCTACCAATCCGCGGGCACGCCAATTTTTGGGCGCACGTTTCAGCCGCCGGCGACTTGCCAAATCATTGGCGCAAAATGAACTAGTGAAACTGCATGAGCCGTGGCCAGCCAAAATATTGGTCAGGAACCAGGTGCGCGCGCCCTGGTCAACGACCAATTTTTTGGTTCGGCTGTTGAAGGCTCCGATCCTACACATATTACCCTCAAAAAAAAAAAAATACACATATATGATTTGGAACTATGTCACTGTTGGAATTTCCCAAGGATTGAACACAGAATCACGTCGCAGCTCGATGATACCTTGCCGGCGCTCACACAAACACCGGAACCAGAACACACGCACACGAACGCAACAACTCGAAGTTGGCCAAAGGCACGTGTCGTGCCTCGTAATAATCTCTTTATTGCTTTTCGTTTTTCTGGTATAAAACTTACGCACCCTGCACATATATATATAGGTGCAGGCACGACCCAACTTAGACCCTACTCGTACCTGTACTTGTAAACCAACACGGACACAACTACTACAGATTCCTAATCAACACAGATCTGACACACACGTACACATACTAACACTAGGAAACTACAAACCGACTCGGAATAGAATTCCTATTCTACTACTAGCACACGGTACGCCACTAAGATTGTTTGGATTATCCAACAATCACCCCCTAATCCAAACATTCGACTCGCAGACTCAGAACCAACACATCGTCTGGATTACCAGTCCACACCGTCACATCTTAGCGTGCTACATGTAGGCTAAACACATAGCCTTCCATGCAGGAACTCAACTTAACTG
Organism: Aegilops sharonensis; assembly: GCA_904067115.1. Taxonomy (NCBI): domain Eukaryota; kingdom Viridiplantae; phylum Streptophyta; class Magnoliopsida; order Poales; family Poaceae; genus Aegilops; species Aegilops sharonensis. Next base: position 3,884 of record CAJFDF010002597.1, on the reverse strand, counting down.
GTGCGCATCCATCTTCATGCTGACCTTCGTCTTCTCGCCAAGACACGCGCACGACGCAGACACAAACAAAAAAAGACACAACTCTTTTTTTTGTTTTTTTAATCGCCGGTTCTTCCTTAAAGCAACCTCGGGTCGTCATCCATGCCCACTTCAGCTAGTTGTAGAGTCCCGTGCTCCTTCTTTGCCTCCTTCCGCGGATTAGGACATTCTCGAGAATAGTGTCCATAGTCCTGACAATTGTAGCAACGGACTTTAGATTTGTCGAACTTCCGGTACTTCTTCTTATCTTTCTCCCTACTACGTGAGAACATCAACTGCTCTTCTTCTTGGTCGCGTTCATGCCCCTTCAACGTCAACTCATAGGTCTTCAACCGCCGGATCACCTCCATCACAGACATCTTCGTCACATCGCCCCACTGCTCTATGGTGCCAACGATCGGTAAAAACTTGTCGGGAACGGCTCGTAGTAATTTCTCCACAACCACGATGTCCTCCATCTTTGATCCAAGAGCCCGCATCTCATTAACCAGGGAGGTTTGCTTCAACACAAATTCACCGACCCCTTCTGATTCTTTCATGCTCATCCTCTCGAACTCCCTCCTTAGAGCTTGAACACGAGCCTTCTTCACACGATCATCTCCAGCATGCATCTCCTTGAGAGCTTCCCAAGCTTCCTTTGCCGTCTCTTTCTCCGATATGGTCATGAAAACAGCATCAGGCACAGCTTGGGCTATGGCGGCGAAAGCCTCTTGGTCCTTTATCTCTTCGACCGCGCCGTCACCTTCCACCGCTGCCCAGACTCCACGTGCACGCATGAAGATCTTCATCTTCGCAGCCCACACCCCATAATTTTCTCCTTCAAGCATGGGGTACTGGATGGTCACACCACCACCACTCGCCTTCGAGGTCGACATGATCCTCTTCGATTTTCCGTCGTCTGTGACACAACTTGACGGCGACGAAGAATCCTTTAACTCCAACGTGACGCAACTTGACGGCGAAGCCTTCAAACCTTGCTCTACATACCAATTGTTGGAATTTCCCAAGGATCGAACACAGAATCACGTCGCAGCTCGATGATACCCTGCCGGCGCTCACACAAACACCGGGACCAGAACGCACGCACACGAACGCAACAACTCGAAGTTGGCCAGAGGCACGTGTCGTGCCTCGTAATNCTGCCCAGACTCCACGTGCACGCATGAAGATCTTCATCTTCGCAGCCCACACCCCATAATTTTCTCCTTCAAGCATGGGGTACTGGATGGTCACACCACCACCACTCGCCTTCGAGGTCGACATGATCCTCTTCGATTTTCCGTCGTCTGTGACACAACTTGACGGCGACGAAGAATCCTTTAACTCCAACGTGACGCAACTTGACGGCGAAGCCTTCAAACCTTGCTCTACATACCAATTGTTGGAATTTCCCAAGGATCGAACACAGAATCACGTCGCAGCTCGATGATACCCTGCCGGCGCTCACACAAACACCGGGACCAGAACGCACGCACACGAACGCAACAACTCGAAGTTGGCCAGAGGCACGTGTCGTGCCTCGTAATA
>CAJFDF010002596.1:3361-22079 GCA_904067115.1 Aegilops sharonensis | reverse complement strand
ATTGTTTTGGGGTCCCGAAGTGATTTCCACGATTGACGAACCCCGAGGTGCGTTCACGTGTCGGTCATCAACACTCGCAGTTTTGGCCGATTCCGGCCCGTTTCATGGACTATTACTCACTATTTTGGGGTCCCGGAGTGATTTCCACGATTGACGAACCCCGGGGTGCTTTTACGTGTTGGTCATCAACACCCGCAGTTTTGGCCGATTCTGGCCCGCTTCCTGGACTATTACTCACTATTTTGGGGTCCCGGAGTGATTTCCACGATTGACGAACCCCGGGGTGCGTTTACGTGTTGGTCATAAACACTCGCAGTTATTGCCGATTCTGCCTCGTTTCGTGGACTATTGCTCACAATTTTTCGGTACCGGAGTGATTTCCATGATGGATGAACCCCGAGGTGCGTTTACATGTCCGTCGTCAACACTCACAACTTTGGCCAATTCTGACCCGTTTCGTGGACTATTACTCACCGTTTTGGGGTCCCGAAGTGTTGGGGATATTACTACTAGGCGTAAACCGACCCATCTGGACCGGGTTAGCGTCATCAAATATCACAAGATGTTGAAGCCCAAGAAGCTATGGAGAAGGCCCAAGACCGTAGTTGGTTTAGCACCTCCTATTGTAAACCGGCTTGTGTATAACTTGTATTGTAAGTTAGGAATAAGAAAGAGACCAACCCGGGTACGAGTATAAACCGGAGATTGGGGCTCTAGGGGCCGAAGGGCGTCACCCGTGTATATAAGGGGGCGACCCGATATCGNTACCGGAGTTCGGAGGGATGCGGAAGTAAGCCGCGTTTCTCTGGTTTGGTCAGGTCGATGCAGCAGCCCAGGATGATGCAGAGGTCGGCGACGGCGGCGGAGCTCTCAAGCAAGCAGCACGGAGAAGACGAAGAAGAAAGGGAGGAGGAGGAGAAAGAAATGACCCCTCACCCTATTTATAAGGACATACCTACGTCAAGTGCGTAAATCCAGGAGCCGCAGATATCGGGAGAGGAACCGTCGCCTTAATTTTTGCAAGTTTGTTAAGCGAAGAGGAGACTTTTTCGCAATGTCAGTTGACGTCAGTTCGGTTTACCACAAACAAGTAAGATGACGGCATCACGGTTTGGTGACTGAGAGGAGATGCTGAAGATGAAGATTTCCACTAAGGGTTGACATGAACTCCTTCAAATCAACCTGGGGCCTAATGTTGGGGATATTACTACTAGGCGTAAACCGACCCATCTGGACCGGGTTAGCGTCATCAAATATCACAAGATGTTGAAGCCCAAGAAGCTATGGAGAAGGCCCAAGACCGTAGTTGGTTTAGCACCTCCTATTGTAAACCGGCTTGTGTATAACTTGTATTGTAAGTTAGGAATAAGAAAGAGACCAACCCGGGTACGAGTATAAACCGGAGATTGGGGCTCTAGGGGCCGAAGGGCGTCACCCGTGTATATAAGGGGGCGACCCGATATCGGTTCAAGGACAGACAACCACAACTTGAGGTCTAGGAGAAGCGATTTGCTCCCTAGTCATCGAGAGCTCATAATCCCATCACAAACTAGACGTAGGCTTTTACCTTCATCGAAGGGGCCGAACTAGTATAACTCCTCGTGTCCTTTGTGTTCGCTTTAACCCCTTCGAGTTAACCCGTTGCGATGGCTCCACGACTAAGTCCTTTTGCTAGGACATCTGCCGTGACAAACCCACGACAGTTGGCGCCCACCGTGGGGCTGTCGCACGATGGTTTTGAGTTCTCGAAGGGCTGCTTCGAAGGGCTCAAGGGATACGCCGTGGGCCGGATGACCAAGAGTCGCCGCGGCAAGATCTACATCGACGACGCAGGCTGGGGCCCCGAGGCCGGCTCAATTGAGTACGGGTACCGGGTCCCCTTTGGTGGCATACACGTCTTCATCGGCAAAATTGGTGAACCGGGCCCTGAGCTGGACATCTGCACCGACCTCATCGAGACAGCTCAGCGTGCGCGATCTGCCCGGGTTAAGCCAGTCGCGAAGCGTGCCTTTGTGGGAGTCATCCACGGAGGAAGTTACGAGGGCGAGCCAGTGGATGGTGGTGAAACCGTCGTCTACTCCGGCGATGAATCATCAACTGGCGAAACCGAGTCCTTATATCAAGTGCATGATGGACAGATCGGGGGCTGTTCCGACGGCCACAGTATTCCGGACCCCTCCGATCTGCCTAATCGGGTCGGCGTCTTTATGGCCGGTACCCAGGCGGCACCTAATTCATCAACGGCTGCAGCAATGATCCCCGGTTCAACGGCTGCCGGAGCAGGAGGCTCCGTACGCTCGCCTGCCCACGTTTTATCTGATCTATTTGGTGCATTGACTGCACTCATGGCGGAGGCTAATCCAGCGGATCGGGATGCTCATAATGCGGAAATCACAAGGGTGAAAGAACAAATTGACCAAGCTAGGGCGGATTTGGCAGCTGAGGAGGCCAGGATGGCCGCCGAACGGGCTGCCTTGGATGCGCAAGCTTATAAACTCATGCTAGATCAGAACGCTTCGCAAGAAGTAATGAGGAGAAAGTATCGGTCTCGCCTGCCGTCGGTCTTCGAGGGGAGAGATCTTTTCAACACTCCTGGAGCAGGTGCCAGCAATCAACCTGTGCCAAACCGAGCAGCGGCGCCCGGGACAGGCGCGCCGGTTCAGCCCCGCGTGGTGGATCTGCCCCGTCGTGATCCGGAGCCACGGATTATAACCACCCACCCGGATCATTATTCCAACCCGCTGGATAATTTTGTTGCTGCAGCGGCGCGTTTGGAGGCTATCCCGGTTGAGGGGGATTCGTTACAGGCAGTAGAGACGCGTCGGGTCAAAGAGCTCCTCAGGACGGCGCTAGCCCAGCAGGAGACATATTCGTATAGCCGCGATCGGATTCATTCTACTCCACGTCCATCCCGGAGTTATAGCAGACACATTGAAGAACAGGCCGAGTCCAGTAATACCCGACGTGGTGCACCTCGTGATGGTAATCCGGCTCCCGATGCCCAGGAATTGGTGGACCGGGCTCGTGCGCGCAGAGAAGCCGGGTTAGCGGCGCAGCATCAACTCAATCCGCATACGCCAGTTCGTCCGACCACCACGGTTGAACCAGGGCTTACTTCCAGTGCTTTGGGGGTACCGTGCCTTATCCCGGCTTTGCGCAATGTGCGCCTTCCTAAGGATTTCAAAGGGCCGCGCAAGGTGCCGAATTACACGGCGGATCAACCCCCGGAGGCGTGGGTGGAAAGCTATGAGATGGCTATGGAGATGCTTGACGTGGATGAGGATGCTTGTGCAAAGTATTTCACCATGATGCTTGAGGGAACAGCCCGCACTTGGTTGAAAAGCCTGCCACCTAATACCATCGGTTCATGGGCCCAGTTGCGAGCTCGGTTTATCAATAATTTCAAGGACACATGTGAGCAGCCTATGTCAATCGTAGATTTGACCGCCTGTGTCCAGGCGGAAGGAGAATCGACCACTCATTGGGTGCGACGCGTGTCGCAAATCTTGCATTCATCAGATCGTATTAACGCTGATACTGCGGTGGTGACATTAGAAGGAAATTGTCGGTTTGGGCCTCTGAAGTTGAAATTGGGACGAATGAAGCGCCACTGCACCGATATGGGGACTCTCATGGCCGCTTTAGTAAAGTATGCTGACTCTGATAGTACCAAGGATCCCGTGTCTGATGATGAAAAGGCAGGGAAGGGAAAGAAGAACGGCAATTTCAAAGGTCAGCAGTATCACTCAGGGAACGGCAGCGGTGGCAAGCGCAAGGCAGATGGTGGCACAGATTTTGTAGCCAATACCAGTGTGCCGAACCGAGGTCGACAGCGCAGAGGCAGAGGCCGCGGGGGTGGGCCCAGTCCCAACCCGGAGCGTCTGAATATTTTGTTAAACCAGCCCTGCCCAAAGCACGGAACCATAGAGGAACCGGCGAACCATCTATGGAAAGATTGTTACATCATGCGAGAGTTCAAGAACTCCAGCGCTTTTCGGTATGATCATAATCCGGGCGGCGGTTCTGGATCTGGGCCAGGCAACGGTGAAGGGAACCCCGGTTCAGGATTCAACGGTAATCCGAACGGCCATAACAATCAGCATAATCAGAATCAGAATCAGCAGCAGCAGCAATCGGGTTACCAGAGTCATCCAAAGCAGTTAAATGGTGGTCAGTATCATGTATTTACCACTAGTTTGAACAAGCGAGATCAGAAAATCCGGAAGAGGGCAGTTAATAATGTTGAACCAGCCGTACCCCAGTACCTACGGTGGTCAGAGCAGCCAATCACATGGAGTAGAGAAGATCACCCCCCCCCCCAGGTGGATAACCCGGGTCAGTTGGCTTTAGTGGTGGCCCCTCAGGTAGGAGGCTATAAATTCACTAAGGTACTCATGGACGGGGGCAGCAGTATCAACATCTTATATTATGAGACCTTTAGACGGATGGGACTCAAGGATAAAGATCTGCAGTCGTCCAACACGGTTTTTCATGGCGTAGTGCCAGGCAAATCTGCTTACCCAGTGGGCAAGATAACATTGGAAGTGGCCTTCGGAGATGATTATGACTCCCGGTCAGAGAAGCTAACGTTTGAGGTGGTGAAAATTCAAAGTCCGTATCATGCTTTGTTTGGACGACCAGCTTATGCCAAATTCATGGCACGGCCTTGTTATGTATATTTGCAACTCAAGATGCCGGGTTATAAGGGAACCATCACGGTTCACGGAAGCCGCAGGATCGCTTTGGAGTGTGAAGAAGGAGACGCAGCTTATGCGGAATCGGTTTGTGCCACCGAAGAGCTTAAATACTACAAGGATAATGTTGATCTGATGGATATGACCCCCTTGAAGAAGCCTACTACGGAACACGATCCAGCTTTAAAATTTACGTCAGCTGCAGAAACCAAACTGGTGGATTTCGTGGCCGGTGATCCGTCCAAGCAGTTCAGCATCAGTGCCAATTTGGATCCAAAATAGGAAAGCGCGCTCATCGAGTTCATCCGTGAGAATCGGGACATCTTTGCATGGAAACCCTCTGACATGCCTGGTGTACCGAGGGAACTCGCTGAGCACACACTTAATGTGGATCCTAAGTATAAACCGGTGAAACAGTACCTCCGTCGGTTCAACGAGGAGAGAAGAAAGGCTATTGGAGAAGAAGTGGCCAGGCTTTTAGCGGCTGGTTTCATCATAGAAGTTTTTCATCCCGAATGGCTTGCTAATCCGGTGCTCGTTCTTAAAAAGAACGGCACTTGGCGCATGTGTGTGGATTACACAGATTTGAATAAAGCTTGCCCTGCAGATCCCTTTGCCCTCCCCCGTATTGATCAAATCATTGATGCTACGGCGGGTTGCGAGCGTTTATGTTTTCTGGATGCATACTCCGGTTATCATCAGATCAAAATAGCAGTGAAGGACCAGGAGAAGACGGCGTTCATTACTCCCTTTGGAGCCTTCTGTTATGTGTCCATGCCTTTTGGGCTCAAGAGTGCCCAGGCAACTTATCAACGGTGTGTGCAAAATTGCCTCCACAAGCAAATTGGCCGCAATGTGCATGCCTATGTGGATGATATTGTGGTCAAGTCCAGGAAGAAAGAGACCTTGGTGGCTGACTTGAAGGAGACCTTTGATAATCTCAGGACGTATAAAATGATGCTTAATCCGGATAAGTGCGTTTTTGGTGTTCCAGCTGGCAAGTTGTTGGGTTTTCTGGTATCCAACAGAGGGATAGAGGCTAATCCGGACAAGATCACCGCGATCACCTCCCTGGCTAAACCGAAGTGCATCAACGACGTCCAACGTCTGGCAGGCCGGATTGCTGCACTGAGTCGGTTTATTAGCCGCCTTGGAGAGAAGGCAATTCCTTTGTATCAGCTGTTGAAGAAGACAGATCAGTTTGTCTGGAGTTCCGCAGCGGATCAAGCATTGGAGGACCTAAAGCGACAGTTGGCCAATCCGCCCGTACTCGCCGCTCCCATTGAAAAGGAGCCTTTGCTGCTATATGTTGCTGCTAATGCGCGCGCTGTCAGCGTAGCCATTGTGGTGGAAAGGAAGGAGGCAGGTAAAGAGTACCCGGTTCAGCGTCCGGTTTATTATATCAGTGAGGTGCTCATCGAGTCCAAACAGCGGTACCCGCATTGGCAGAAGCTGGTATATGGAGTTTTTATGGCAAGTCGGAAGTTGAAGCAGTACTTCCTAGGGCACCATATCACGGTGGTCAGTTCTGCTCCTTTGGGGGACATTATCCAAAACCGGGAAGCAACTGGTCGCATTGCCAAGTGGGCCATCGAGCTTGGCCCGCACGGTTTAAAATATGTGCCTCGCACAGCAATCAAGTCTCAGGCGTTGGTGGACTTCATTAATGATTGGACTGAGCTTCAAATCCCAGAAGAAAAACCGGACAACACGTATTGGACCATTCATTTTGACGGATCACGTCAATTGGAAGGCTCGGGGGCTGGAGTTATATTAACTTCCCCGCAAGGTGATAAGTTTTGTTATGTCCTCCGATTAATGTTCCCTTGTACTAACAATGCAGCAGAGTACGAGGCCTTGCTCCATGGTCTCCGGATGGCTAAAGAGATGAACTTAAGCCGGGTTAAGTGCCTTGGCGATTCTGATTTGGTAGCGCAACAAGTGTCAGGTACATGGGATTCCAGAGATCCGCTCATGGCGGCTTACCGCCGTGAAGTAGACATGGTTGCAGGTCACTTCAAAGGGTATCAGGTGGACCACGTGGACCGACGAAAGAACGAGGCGGCGGACGCTTTAAGCCGGCTCGGTTCACAACGTAAGCCGGTGCCACCTAATGTGTTCCTTGATGTGCTTCACAAACCATCGGTTCAACCACCAGGCGAAGCAGATTTGGCGATTCCAGATCCGGAGGCCCAGTTGGTGGCGGCGTTGCATATCATCCCGGATTGGACACTTCCTTATCTGGCGTACATGAACCGGGGCGAGTTGCCAGAGGATGAGACCTTGTCCAGACAAATCGTCCGACGGTCTAAGTCCATGGTAATTGAAAATGGTGAGCTACATCATCGCAGTGTGACAGGAGCATTTCAACGGTGTGTGTCTCCTGAGGAAGGCCGTGAAATATTACGAGAGATCCATGAAGGAGATTGTGGTCATCACGCCGGTTCAAAATCTTTAGTGGCAAAGGCTTTCCGTCACGGTTTCTATTGGCTGACTGCACATGCTGATGCGGAGGATCTGGTCAAACGGTGTGATGGTTGTCAAAAGTTTTCAAGACGCGCTCATGTTCCAGCTCAAGAATTGAGGATGATTCCAATTACTTGGCCGTTTGCAATCTGGGGGCTAGATATGGTTGGGCCTTTCAAGAGGTCCAAAGATAAGAAGACCCACCTACTGGTGGCAGTTGATAAGTTTACCAAGTGGGTAGAAGCAGAACCCGTTAGCAGGTGTGATGCGGCCACCGCGGTTCAGTTCATCAAGAAAGTGATTTTCCGGTTTGGTTTTCCACACAGTATCATCACAGACAATGGTACCAATCTATCCAAGGGTGCCATGAAGGAATTCTGCGAACGAGAACATATTCGCCTTGATGTTTCATCAGTAGCACACCCACAATCCAATGGGCAAGCAGAAAGAGCTAATCAAGAGATTCTGAGAGGTATTAAACCCCGGCTTCTGGTTCCTTTGCAGCGAACGCCGGGTTGTTGGGTCGAGGAACTACCCTCTGTGCTATGGAGTATCAATACAACGCCAAACCGATCAACTGGATATACGCCTTTCTTTATGGTTTATGGGGCAGAGGCAGTTCTTCCCAGTGATATACGTCATGATTCGCCCCGTGTTGCGGCATATGTTGAAGCGGACAACGAAACTTCTCGACAGGACGCTCTAGACCGGCTGGATGAAGAGCGAGACATAGCAGCTGCCCGTTCTGCGATTTACCAACAGGATCTCCGTCGATACCACAGTCGCCGGATCAGGACCAGAACCTTTCAAGAGGGAGATTTGGTGCTTCGACTTATTCAAGATCAAACCGAGATGCATAAATTGTCTCCGCCTTGGGAAGGACCTTTTGTGGTTAGCAAGAATCTACACAACGGTTCGTACTATCTAATAGACGTTCGAGAGCACAGAAACTCAGGCAGATCAGGGCAGGAGACCGACAGGCCCTGGAATATAGCTCATCTTCGGCCTTACTATACTTGAGCCATGGGCTCTGCTTATGTACATATCATGACAATGTATATATTATGAATAAACCGGATCCTCAGCTAAAGCGGGGTATCTGTTGTCTTTTTATATTATGTGTGGTTACACGGAGCTGTTCTCAAGTGACGCCCGGTTTACCCCTTTTGCGTCTTAATAAGATCGCTTGAAAGCTCCCTGTTCAAACATAGGTCGTATTCGAGCCAAAGAGAACATAGCTGTAAGGTCACTTGGGGGCTCGGTCGCGTCCGAACCAATGCAATGCCACTTGGCCGGCGAAAGCCATTAGAATCATTTGGGGACACGGTCACATCTGAACCGGTCACGCCACTTGGTCGGCCTCCGGGCCTAGAGTCATTTGGGGGCTTTGGTCGAACCCGAACCATCGCAATGCCACTTGGCCGGCGTAACGCCACGCGTCATTTTGGGGTCCTGGTTGACCAGCACCATCGCTACGCCTTCGGGGGGCTTGGTTGCGTCTGACCATGGTAATTCCATATGACCAAGCTTAAAGAGCTATTTTTTGCAGAAAGGTTCATCAGTGAACCTAACGAGTTTTATTCTTGATTTTTGCTATTTTTGACTTGGTACGTTGTCTTTGTTTTCTTTTGCACTATGGTATTTGTGTCGGTTCAACATAGCCAGATATTGGCAGAACACGACAATCCCTTTCAAACGATGAGATCACAGACTCGGTTTGATTTTTTGTGCTCAAATTTTCTATCTTTTTAACAAGTAACCACATGTTGCTCAATTTTGGTTTACATTGTAAACCGGGGTTCTATACACAGGAGCACGCTTCTCCCATGACGGTTTAAGAGTTGTTTCAACTCCCGCTTCAGTATTGGCTATGAACAGCTATTTCATGCCCTTTATATGGCAGGTTTTTAATACTGGTGTCTTTTCGCCCACACATCAAGATTTACAAACCGGATGACGGTACATCTGCCCGGATTCATCAGAAATTTTGTGGCTGCAGAAAACATAAGTGGATAATAATGGTTTTTCAAAGGATCAGGGCTGATGTACGATGGCATCTCATGAAGCATAAAAAGTGCAGTCTATCCTATTACAAGGCAACAAAGTGCCCGAATCAACTGGATTGTTTTTTGGCAAAGTATCAAAGCGAAGCTAGATCAAACTAATCGAGGATTACGCCTGTGTGCCATCCCGGTTTGATGGCTCTGGATCGTCCTGCGCCGCTTCAGCATCTTCCTCCCTACCCAGCGGCTGGAAATCAACAGTGGTCCAGTCGATCCCCATTAATGCTTGAAAGACGGCTTCCTCATGTATCAGTGAAGACGGTTCAATATCAGGGGCATAGGTGTGCTTACGGATTGGAGGAATTAAGTTCTCCGCTTCAGGGATTGGTGCAGTGACCCTTTTGTTCTGATCATTGTAATGAGACTGATAATGGGACAAGTTCGCCTCTTCCACCAATTGGCAGGCCAGAGGGCGTACTGCCCGGTTTATCTTCCTCAGTTCTTCTTCATCAAATTCAGAGCCATCTTCTTTCATACTGGGATAGCCTTGGGCTGCTTCAACGGGGTCAAAATCAGGCACCCACGCCTTGGCCCGGATTAAGGCGTTAATAGCTCCGGTTCGAGCAGCAGATCTTTTCAATTCTTCAACCCAGGCAGGAAGCATTGACAGCTTTTGTAACGTCTCATGAATCAGTGTGGGTGCCGGATCATTACGTGAAGCAACAGTAATAATCTGTTGTGCGCCTGTATACAGTTGTTCAACTAAGGTATAGACGGCTTTCAGCTTCGTGCGCACGTCTGATCCCAGGTGACGGATGCGAGTGCCTGTAAAACAATCAGAAGATTTTAGACCAAGCTGCATTACAAGGGAATCAAGTTTTTCAAGTCACAGGAAACTTACCAAAGATGGCTGCAGTCATAGCGTGCACTTGTCGCTTCACGCCAGTCAGTTCATCGGTTATCGGTTTAAGGGCGGCTTCGGCGTTTTCAACCTTCTTGGTTAAAGCGGCCTTTTCTTTGGCCCAGTCAGCCTGCTCCTTCTTAAAGCTTTCCTTTAACTATTCCATACCGCTCAGAGCACCGGTCAGTTCCTCTTTGGCTTTGGAAGTTTCTGCCTGTTGGGACTTCAAATTTTCTTGAAGATCAGCAATTTGAGTTTCTTTGACCTTCAGTTCAGCCTGTAGACCGATAATTTTACGGTTTAAACAGAGGAAGTACCAAGCACATAACAAGTTAGGCACTTTATACTTGGGGGCTAATGCTTATTTGATCTCCAGCTATCAATTCATTATCAAAGTCCCAAGCTCAATACAAGTATTCAACTTGGCACTTGGGGGCTAATGGCTATTTGTGCTAAATGATAGTTCAGGTGTTATTATATGATGATTGCAAGTGTCGATTCAATTATGCCAAAGTTAAACCGACCCTTGGGGGCTATGATGGTAAGCAGCAAGGACAAAAGCATGGAAATTACCTCAAGTTTATCTTTCATCATCTTCACAAGATTGGCTTCATAATCACGACTAGTGTGTAGTCGGTTTAGATAACCAGAGTAAAGGTCTGAAGCACCAAGAGCAGAATACGTTGCCACATCAACATCCCATTTACCTTTGTCTAAGGAGGAAAGCTCCTCTTTAGCACTATGCTTGGCTAAAGCGAAGGGGCGGCCCGGTTCAGTATGACCTACACCAGTAATTACGACTTCATCATCTTTAGAGTCGTCGGTTTGAACAGGTTCGGCCGGTTTACTGGCAGGTTCTGAGGAACCGATGGTCTTTTCAACAAGAATTGGGGCTTGCTGAACCGATGGATCAGAAGGGTTAACAGAGCTCGCTTCAGGAATGACAGTCTCATCTTCTAGGGGATTATTAACAATTTCTTCATGAATGGTTGCTGTGGCATCTGGAATGGTGTCCGGTTCAGGGGCAGCATCTTCGTCAGCTGTGCTCCCTCGACGAGCCTTTTTGCTCGGCCTCGGTTTAGCACTGAAAGAAGTAACAAGGCTAAAGTTAATATGCATTCAAGGCTATGATAAATAACAGCTAAATAAGGTGGATAGAAACTCACCCCAGCACGGTTTTGAGCGGAGGCAGCTGAGTACTAGTTGATTCCCCAGAAGATGAGTGCGAAGTGACCTGATAATCAGAGTCAGATGGATTGAGCGGTTGACGAAAACAGCCCGCTTTAGGATAAGTATTGGCAAACAAGTTAGAGACCTCGGATCGACGTCTCCGAACCGGACTGTTCGGTAAACCGGCAGAAGTTACTACCTGGCCGCTGTGTCGGGTTGTGCGACGCACCTCGTGCTGATGAGTCTTCATAAGAAAGTTGGGATCCAAGTAAGCAAGAGGATGGGAAAATTTAACTTTGCGGTTTGCCTGACGGATTTTTTGTGAAGGCAGAAGGCTTGAATCAGGAGAAAGAATGATTACCTCTACATCATCAGCCTGGCTTGCTTCAGCGTCATCCTGACAAATTGTATCATCAATAAGTTGCATAAATAGTAAACCGAGGGAATCAAGGTCAGCTTCAAGATCCGGATTACCCACATCATCATCATCAGCAGGATCAGAGGAGGCCGTGGTTTTCCTCTTTTGAGCAGGTTTTTTGTTAACCCTCGTTTTAGGCCGACTCGGTTTGTCCGCCTTGTCTGCTTTTTCCTGAATATACTTCTTGCTCCAAAACGGATCGTCACCCTGTAATAACAGAGGCGGGAATCAGTCATAAACATATCTGGTAAAGCGTCGAAGGTAAGGAGAAGAAATTTCGGTTTACCACCGGAGGTTTGTTGGTGGCGCAGAAGGGACGAAGACCGACTCGTGCACAGACGCGTTCTGGCTCATTCAGAATTCTCTTTACAGCTTCCGTGACCTCGTCATCTGTGAGTTGGATTCTTACATGGCGCAGTGGATCATCAATGCTACCAGTGTATTCACACATTAAACCGGAGCGCTGGCTAAGTGGCAATATACTCCAAGATATCCAGCAACGAGCAAGATCAACTCCTGTCAAACCGTTGGCCATGAAAGCTCTAAGTTTGGACAGTTGAGGAGCATACTTGCTTCTCTCTTTAGCAGTCAATCTCTGGGGAAAAGGGTGAGTATTGCTGAGACGTTCTGGACGAAAACCGAGTAAAACATTCTCATTTTCTGGAGAAGTATCTTTGCAGTAAAACCAAGAGTTGTTCCATTCTTGGGGGTGACTATGCAGCTTTGCGTGAGGGTAAGTGACTTCTTTCCTCTTCTGAATCGATACGTCACCCACCTCCATGTTGGAACCATCAGGAAATTCAGTGCGGCGGTTCAAGTGAAAGCAGTCTCGGAATAGCTCCACAGTGGGTTCCTCTTGGAAGAATACTTCACAAAGAACTTGGAAGTGACATATGTTGGTCACAGAATTAGGACCAATATCTTGCGGATGAAGCTGGAAGTTGGCCAACACATCACGGTAAAACTTGGAACCGGGCGGATTAAAACCGCGGGCCAAGTGATCCGCGAACACAATGACTTCTCCATCTTGAGGTGTAGGAGGGCATTCCCCGCTTGGTACTCTCCAGTGAATAACGTTTTTACTGCTTAAAGCGCCAGTCAGAACCAGGTTGTTCAGATGGGTTTCTGTGATCTTGGAGGGAACCCAATTGCACTCATACACTTGTTTCGCCATGAGATCTGTAAAGCGAAGATAACCTCGGTTCAGGAGGGAGTGTGTGCAAATTCTTCATGCTAAAGCTATTTGCGGTAAACCGGAGAAGGTCAAGTACAAACCAAATAAAGGCGGTTTAAGAAGGGGACTAATGGTGTATACCGGTTCAGTAATTCATTCTATGTTAAACCGCTGTGTCTACAGATCGCGTAAAGGTTAAAGGCAAGACCGCAGAAACAAGTTTCACACTACTTCAGTATAATGTTGGATCTGGAAGATTTCATAAAATGGATTAATACCCAAGATTTAAAGTGCTTCATGCACAGACAACAATGGCAGGTTATGGATTAGATCTATGGTACAAGTGTATTGCAAGAGATGCGGAAAACTGCTATTTCAACGGAGTCAACCCTAAAATAAAGAATCACGGGGACATCTGAAGATACTAACAAAGGACCAGATTCAAGGTGAGCAGATAACACGAAGAACGTGAATAACACAAAGAACGCCACGAACACAGGAAACCCTAAGCGGTAGATCTGATGGAAAGGGCGGAAGGTTTACCGGAGTTCGGAGGGATGCGGAAGTAAGCCGCGTTTCTCTGGTTTGGTCAGGTCGATGCAGCAGCCCAGGATGATGCAGAGGTCGGCGACGGCGGCGGAGCTCTCAAGCAAGCAGCACGGAGAAGACGAAGAAGAAAGGGAGGAGGAGGAGAAAGAAATGACCCCTCACCCTATTTATAAGGACATACCTACGTCAAGTGCGTAAATCCAGGAGCCGCAGATATCGGGAGAGGAACCGTCGCCTTAATTTTTGCAAGTTTGTTAAGCGAAGAGGAGACTTTTTCGCAATGTCAGTTGACGTCAGTTCGGTTTACCACAAACAAGTAAGATGACGGCATCACGGTTTGGTGACTGAGAGGAGATGCTGAAGATGAAGATTTCCACTAAGGGTTGACATGAACTCCTTCAAATCAACCTGGGGCCTAATGTTGGGGATATTACTACTAGGCGTAAACCGACCCATCTGGACCGGGTTAGCGTCATCAAATATCACAAGATGTTGAAGCCCAAGAAGCTATGGAGAAGGCCCAAGACCGTAGTTGGTTTAGCACCTCCTATTGTAAACCGGCTTGTGTATAACTTGTATTGTAAGTTAGGAATAAGAAAGAGACCAACCCGGGTACGAGTATAAACCGGAGATTGGGGCTCNAACACGAAGAACGTGAATAACACAAAGAACGCCACGAACACAGGAAACCCTAAGCGGTAGATCTGATGGAAAGGGCGGAAGGTTTACCGGAGTTCGGAGGGATGCGGAAGTAAGCCGCGTTTCTCTGGTTTGGTCAGGTCGATGCAGCAGCCCAGGATGATGCAGAGGTCGGCGACGGCGGCGGAGCTCTCAAGCAAGCAGCACGGAGAAGACGAAGAAGAAAGGGAGGAGGAGGAGAAAGAAATGACCCCTCACCCTATTTATAAGGACATACCTACGTCAAGTGCGTAAATCCAGGAGCCGCAGATATCGGGAGAGGAACCGTCGCCTTAATTTTTGCAAGTTTGTTAAGCGAAGAGGAGACTTTTTCGCAATGTCAGTTGACGTCAGTTCGGTTTACCACAAACAAGTAAGATGACGGCATCACGGTTTGGTGACTGAGAGGAGATGCTGAAGATGAAGATTTCCACTAAGGGTTGACATGAACTCCTTCAAATCAACCTGGGGCCTAATGTTGGGGATATTACTACTAGGCGTAAACCGACCCATCTGGACCGGGTTAGCGTCATCAAATATCACAAGATGTTGAAGCCCAAGAAGCTATGGAGAAGGCCCAAGACCGTAGTTGGTTTAGCACCTCCTATTGTAAACCGGCTTGTGTATAACTTGTATTGTAAGTTAGGAATAAGAAAGAGACCAACCCGGGTACGAGTATAAACCGGAGATTGGGGCTCTAGGGGCCGAAGGGCGTCACCCGTGTATATAAGGGGGCGACCCGATATCGGTTCAAGGACAGACAACCACAACTTGAGGTCTAGGAGAAGCGATTTGCTCCCTAGTCATCGAGAGCTCATAATCCCATCACAAACTAGACGTAGGCTTTTACCTTCATCGAAGGGGCCGAACTAGTATAACTCCTCGTGTCCTTTGTGTTCGGTTTAACCCCTTCGAGTTAACCCGTTGCGATGGCTCCACGACTAAGTCCTTTTGCTAGGACATCTGCCGTGACAAACCCACGACACGAAGCGATTTCCATAGTTCTCGAACCCCAAATTGCAATTAAGTATCGGTCATCAACACTCGCAGTTTTGGCCGATTCTGGCCAGTTTCATGGACTATTACTCAATGTTTTGGGGTCCCGGAGTGATTTCCACGATTGACGAACCCCGGGGTGCGTTTCTGTGTCGGTCATCAACAACAGCAGTTTTGACCGGTTCTAACCCGTTTCGTGGACTATTACTCACTGTTTTGGGGTCCTGCAGTGATTTCCACTATTAACGAACCTCGGGGTGCGTTTAAGTGTCGGTCATCAACACTCGCAGTTTTGGCCGATCCTGGCCTGTTTCATGGACTATTACTCACTGTTTTGGGGTCTCGGAGTGATTTCCACGATTGACGAATCCCGGGGTGCTTTTTACGTGTCGGTCATGAACACCCGCAGTTTTGGCTGATTCTGGCCCGTTTCATGGACTATTACTCACTGTTTTTGGGTCCCGGAGTGATTTCCATGATTGACGAACACCGGGTGCGTGTACGTGTCGGTCATCAACACCCGCAGTTTTAGCCGATTCTGGACCGTATCGTGGACTATTACTCACTGTTTTGGGATCCCGGAGTGACTTCCACGATTGATGAACCCCAGGGTGCGTTTACGTGTCGGTCATCAACACCCGCAGTTTTGGCCGATTCTGGCCAGTTTCATGGACTATTACTCACTGTTTTGGGGTCCCGGAGTGATTTCCACGATCGACGAATCCCGGGGTGCGTTTACGTGTTGGTCATCAACACCCGCAGTTTTGGCCGATTCTAGCCCGTTTCGTGGATTATTACTCACTGTTTTGGGGTCCCAGACTGATTTCCACTATTGACGAACCCCGGGGTGCATTTACGTGTCGGTCATCAACACTCGTAGTTTTGGCCGATTCTGGCCCGTTTCATGGACTATTACTCACTGTTTTGGGGTCTCGGAGTGAGTTCCACGATTGATGAACCCCAGGGTGCGTTTACGTGTCGGTCATCAACACTCGTAGTTTTGGCCGATTCTGGCCCGTTTCATGGACTATTACTCACTGTTTTGGGGTCTCGGAGTGAGTTCCACGATTGATGAACCCCAGGGTGCGTTTACGTGTCGGTCATCAACACTCGTAGTTTTGGCCGATTCTGGCCCGTTTCATGGACTATTACTCACTGTTTTGGGGTCTCGGAGTGAGTTCCACGATTGATGAACCCCAGGGTGCGTTTACGTGTCGGTCATCAACACTCGTAGTTTTGGCCGATTCTGGCCCGTTTCATGGACTATTACTCACTGTTTTGGGGTCTCGGAGTGAGTTCCACGATTGATGAACCCCAGGGTGCGTTTACGTGTCGGTCATCAACACTCGTAGTTTTGGCCGATTCTGGCCCGTTTCATGGACTATTACTCACTGTTTTGGGGTCTCGGAGTGAGTTCCACGATTGATGAACCCCAGGGTGCGTTTACGTGTCGGTCATCAACACTCGTAGTTTTGGCCGATTCTGGCCCGTTTCATGGACTATTACTCACTGTTTTGGGGTCTCGGAGTGAGTTCCACGATTGATGAACCCCAGGGTGCGTTTACGTGTCGGTCATCAACACTCGTAGTTTTGGCCGATTCTGGCCCGTTTCATGGACTATTACTCACTGTTTTGGGGTCTCGGAGTGAGTTCCACGATTGATGAACCCCAGGGTGCGTTTACGTGTCGGTCATCAACACTCGTAGTTTTGGCCGATTCTGGCCCGTTTCATGGACTATTACTCACTATTTTGGGGTCCCGGAGTGATTTCCACGATTGACGAACCCCGGGGTGCGTTTACGTGTTGGTCATCAACACCCGCAGTTTTGGCCGATTCTGGCCCGCTTCCTGGACTATTACTCACTATTTTGGGGTCCCGGAGTGATTTCCACGATTGACGAACCCCGGGGTGCGTTTACGTGTTGGTCATAAACACTCGCAGTTATTGCCGATTCTGCCTCGTTTCGTGGACTATTGCTCACAGTTTTTCGGTACCGGAGTGATTTCCATGATGGATGAACCCCGAGGTGCATTTACATGTCCGTCGTCAACACTCCAACTTTGGCCAATTCTGACCCGTTTCGTGGACTATTACTCACCGTTTTGGGGTCCCGAAGCGATTTCCATAGTTCTCGAACCCCAAGGTGCAATTAAGTATCGGTCATCAACACTCGCAGTTTTGGCCGATTCTGGCCAGTTTCACGGACTATTACTCAATGTTTTGGGGTCCCGGAGTGATTTCCACGATTGACGAACCCCGGGGTGCGTTTCTGTGTCGGTCATCAACAACCGCAGTTTTGACCGGTTCTAACCCGTTTCGTGGACTATTACTCACTGTTTTGGGGTCCTGCAGTGATTTCCACTATTAACGAACCTCGGGGTGCGTTTAAGTGTCGGTCATCAACACTCGCAGTTTTGGCCTATTCTGGCCCGTTTTGTGGACTATTACTGACTGTTTTGGGGTCTCGGAGTGATTTCCATGATTGACGAATCCCGGGGTGCTTTTACGTGTCGGTCAACAACACCCACAGTTTTAGCCGATTCTGGACCGTATCGTGGACTATTACTCACTGTTTTTGGGTCCCGGAGTGATTTCCATGATTGACGACCCCCGGGTGCGTGTACGTGTCGGTCATCAACACCCGCAGTTTTGGCCGATTCTGACCCGTTTCATGGACTATTACTCACTGTTTTGGGGTCCTGCAGTGATTTCCACTATTAACGAACCTCGGGGTGCGTTTAAGTGTCGGTCATCAACACTCGCAGTTTTGGCCTATTCTGGCCCGTTTTGTGGACTATTACTGACTGTTTTGGGGTCTCGGAGTGATTTCCATGATTGACGAATCCCGGGGTGCTTTTACGTGTCGGTCAACAACACCCACAGTTTTAGCCGATTCTGGACCGTATCGTGGACTATTACTCACTGTTTTTGGGTCCCGGAGTGATTTCCATGATTGACGACCCCCGGGTGCGTGTACGTGTCGGTCATCAACACCCGCAGTTTTGGCCGATTCTGACCCGTTTCATGGACTATTACTCACTGTTTTGGGGTCCTGCAGTGATTTCCACTATTAACGAACCTCGGGGTGCGTTTAAGTGTCGGTCATCAACACTCGCAGTTTTGGCCGATTCCGGCCCGTTTCATGGACTATTACTCACTGTTTTGGGGTCCTGCAGTGATTTCCACTATTAACGAACCTCGGGGTGCGTTTAAGTGTCGGTCATCAACACTCGCAGTTTTGGCCGATCCTGGCCCGTTTCATGGACTATTACTCACTGTTTTGGGGTCTCGGAGTGATTTCCACGATTGACGAATCCCGGGGTGCTTTTTACGTGTCGGTCATGAACACCCGCAGTTTTGGCTGATTCTGGCCCGTTTCATGGACTATTACTCACTGTTTTTGGGTCCCGGAGTGATTTCCATGATTGACGAACCCCGAGTGCGTGTACGTGTCGGTCATCAACACCCGCAGTTTTAGCCGATTCTGGACCGTATCGTGGACTATTACTCACTGTTTTGGGATCCCGGAGTGACTTCCACGATTGATGAACCCCAGGGTGCGTTTACGTGTCGGTCATCAACACCCGCAGTTTTGGCCGATTCTGGCCCGTTTCATGGACTATTACTCACTGTTTTGGGGTCCCGGAGTGATTTCCACGATCGACGAA
>CAJFDF010002595.1:1894-14152 GCA_904067115.1 Aegilops sharonensis | reverse complement strand
CTCGCAGCGGAGGCTCGTTCGTTCGTACGTGCGCATGGGAACTTGGGTGCTACGCTGCTGTAGGACTACAAAGCACGGCCACGAGTGCGTTTGTAAACTGAGTTGCTTCTCTGGGAAAAGAACAAGGGATGTGTGTTCAGCCGGTGTTTGTCGCCGGAAAAACTCCAGTGTGCCCTGTTGCTTCTTCTACCTATAAATTAGTTGTCAATGGAAATAAGCTATCAACTATTTTGAAATAAACAATATAAATTAGTTAATACCTATCTTTGAGAAACTCACATAGCGGTACAATCGGAAGCGTATCAACAAGGACCCAAATGTCCATATTGTCTTGCTCGATGTCAGGAACACCAAGATCCATGGTGACAATCATACCCTCATAAAAACCATACATTTTACAAAGTGCTTCCCAATTTTAGCAACCAAAATGGGTTATGCTCTGAGCATTGCACAGATTTACTTCAAAATCCGTATCATGATGGGTCCTTAGGTGTATTTTCTTTGTTTCAAAATTTTCATGGTCTTCAAAACCCATCCTCTCCAAGACAAAGCGTCTTAAATGGCATGGAATAAGCTAGTCGAAATGTAAAATATGAAAATTAGACGTTGAAATAGTTGAAGTCATGCTTAATTACGAAAAAAACACTTGTCGTTGTTGCGTACCGTTTCAACATCGAAGGTCTCATCGAGCTTAATGCTGAAGCGCCGATCTTCGTCCAGCTCAACGAACCTGTCGCACATACCTCGATCGTCGTGGCACCAGCTGCACTCCCCCGAGAGACTGTCGTCATCCGAGTACGACGTTTCCTACGTTCATAATTCAAACATTAAACGTGTACATATTCTAGCACAAGTCATGCCAGAATTCACGAAAAAATCCGGCATGACCTTTGCTAAAAAAGGACATATCGAGCGCCTGAAATTTGCTGGAACGGAAATTAATCAACACTCCGGCAAAACATAGGCAACTCGGAGATGTAAACGTAAGCATGTGGCAGATACAACAGAAACTACACGAGACCACCAAGTGAAATACCAAAATAATTATTAATATTATTGCACTGTCTAGTAATATATTGGCAGGCTTTAGATCAAGATGAAAGATTGGTGGTTCACACCTGTGAAGGAAATCTAATCCTTCACAAATTCCCTTTATAATCATGTAACGTGTGCTCCAGTCAGGTGCAAGAGATTGTTCTACACAAGTTGACAAGGAGAACATTATACACAAGAGAATTTAAGAATTTGGTTCTGCTTAAACACAAAGGAACATGAACGTATTGAAGTTAAGTTCCATCATACCACGAAGACGAACGTCTAGGCTTCCACCCTGCAAGTACTCGAAGCAGAGGACTCTATATATGTGTTTACTAAAACCTTGCTTACCCTCGTGTTCAACCAATTCAGAAGTTGTTTCATAACTGTAACCAAGCAACTGTATAATACTTGGATGCTTAACCCTCAAAAGGTTACCAACTTCATTGAGATATTGTAGGTCATCAATTCCATGTACCGTATCAACATGAAGCAACTTCACAGCAACCTCTCTCCCATTGTAAACGCCCTGTGCATGGCATAAGCATTGTACGCAGTTATTTGTTTATAACTTTGTAATTTGTTGTTAGTGCTGGTATAATTGTTGAAACACAAAATGTCAAGTAATAAGCGGTACCTTGTAAACATCTCCATACCCACCCTGTCCTATTCTTGAGTCCACTGAGAATCCGTTTGTAATCTCACGCAAGTCATGTAATGGTATACGCTTTTCTGCAGCCATGTTATATCAGCTGGCTTGGACCTCTGTACATACATAAAAGAAAAGCGTGAAAAATTATTTATATATCTTTAAATGGAAGAAAAAAAATGTTCTAATGATGACAAAGAAAATATAATCTACCTCCACCTCCACCTCCACCTCCATGGACGGACATGGCAACTCCCTCCGACACCAACCACATAATGACTTCAAGGCAAGGTAAGGTCCCTCTTCTACTCCCCCTTCATTCCATTCCATTCCTTGTGCTTGTGCTTGTGCTTGTTTTGATTTGGCCTCTCCCCTCCCCTCCCCTCACTCACTCCCTGATGCCCGATGCCTGATGCACGCAACGCAGTTCTGGTCTGGGGCACCACCTACAACTACAAGCAAGCAGCACCTTCCAATTTGCACCGCAGGATTACTGCAACCTATTCAGATCACATACTAGCAAGCAAGGATATGAAAACTCAAACTTTTCTTCCTTCTTCACACAAGAGAGGACAACTTAGCCCCCCTCAAGAATTAAAATCCATCTTCACAAAACTCAAACTTTTGTTCCTTTTTCACACGCCCTTGCAAATTACTCTAGCCACGCCCTGAACGTTTAGCTTTTCTTCATTCTTCTAAACAGAAATCAAAAATATTCCGGTACAGTATATGAATGAAAAAGTTCTCACTCCTTTTGGGGGAACACAGTGTATACAATCTTGTGCTGATGGTTTCTGAAGATTCCCGGTACAGCATCATTATCATTTCTGAGAACATGTGCTGTCAAGTTAATCGTGCCTATTTTGAATTTCAGAGAGGCTTTTGGAAATGGCGTTTTGATGCCACCAGCAGATGATCCTCCGTGGACATGGGAACTCCGACACCACAGAACGCAAGGCAAGGTCCCTCTTCTACTCCCCTTCCTTCTGCTTGTTTTTGATTTGGCCGCTCCCCTCCCTCACTCCATGATGCTCGCAGGTCAGGGGCACCACCTACAAGGAAGGGAAGGCCAGGCCAGGCCACCGCTTCGCTCCGATGGGTCTGCTTCTTCCCGGGTCGCCGCTGCTCCAACGACTTGGAAGATCTCTCTCCGCTCTCATGCTCTCTCCGTTCTCCACGCCCATCCAGTCTGCAGGCTTACTGCAACTTATTCAGAGAATGAGGAAAAGAAAACTGCAGAAAACTGAAACTTTCCTTCCCCTACTTCAGAGAGGACAACTGGGCCGTGAAAACTACAGAAATCTGAAACTTATCTTCTTCAGAAAACTCAAAGTGTTCGCACACACCAACAAATTACTCTAGCCATGTCCATGCACGCACAGAAAGTTTAGCGTTTCTTCTCTCTTATGAACCTCAAAAATATTAGTGGCAAAGCTAGCCACTATGTGTTTAGGTGGGAAACTTTATATATAATCTTGTGTTGATTCAGGTATATATTCTAAGTGGTTTTTGCCCTCAAGTTTGTTTCTCCCTTTTGCCGCTCTGCTCTAGTTGGATGCATAGTTCCTGAGTGCATCATTTCTGAAAACATGTGTTGCCATGCCATGCACGCACTGAAAGTTTACCTGTTTTTCATTCTTCTGAAAATAAAAAATATTAACCACTCTCTGTGTGTGTGTGTGTGTGTGTGCTCTGCTGCTACATATATGAACAAGTTCCCCAATCCCTATTGTTGAAATGGTATAATATAATCTTGTGCTGACAGTTTGTGATGATTCCGGTATATATAATAGTTAGGTGATTTTGCCCTCAAGTTTGTTTTTCGCTTTTGCCGCTCAGGTCTAGTTGGGCGCTGTAAATGCGTGCGCTCGAGTGTTTCCCTAATCCATGTTTGTGTGGCGCCGCCTGTATATAATCTTGTGCTGACGGTTTGTGATGATTCCGGTATATATACTAGTTAGTGGATTTTGCCCTCAAGTTCATTTTTCCCTTTTGCTGCTCCGCTCTAGTTGGGCTATGTAAATGCGTGCGCTCAAGTGTTTCTGTAGTTCATGTTTGTGTGGCGCCGCCTGTGGTTGGTGCTTCAGCCTCAATCTTTTTCTTTTGTGTCTAGAACACGAATGACTTTTATCCGCTAAGATGCCACACTGTGCAAGCCATACTACTCGGATGGCTTTTCTTACATCAACATTACAGGGTTCATAACCCATACTACTTGGCACATTCCTGTATTCATCTGCATGATGCATACTTTCTGTCTGCATCATTATCATTTCTGAGAACATGTGCTCTCAAGTTAATCCTGCTTATTTTTAATTTCAGAGAGGCATTTGGAAATGGCGTTTTGATGCCACTCGAAGATGATACACCTCGGCCATCTCCACGAACATGGGAACCTCGACACCACAGAATGCAAGGCAAGGTCCCTCTTCTATTCCCCTTCCTTCTGCCTTTTTTTGATTCGGCCGCTCCCCTCCCTCACTCCCTGATGCTCGCAACGCAGGTCAGGGGCACCAACCTGGATGCCCGACCCAGGGCAAATTACTAGAACACTGTACCTGTTACATAAAATCGATTTGTTTTAAATGTCTTACCAACGGGCAAGAGTGTAACTCAATTTATTTGGATCGTCCGGAGACTAATTGTGTTTGTGATCTTTAGTGTGTATAACTTTGTCAATTTCACTTGCATATTATGACAAAACCATGTGTTTGTCAGTTCCGGTCTCCAACGTTTATTAACAATGTCCCATATTTTGAAATTTTTGGCGAGTTTTTAGCAGGTTTTTTACCTCGTTCGAGGTGTACTGTGACCAATTTGGGTTGAGCGGGGTAGGACGATTGAAGGATTCAATTGGTTGCAGTTCTACTTGCGGTAAATAACATTGGGTGGGGAGCAGTTCGTTGTCTGAGCTATGACGTGCTTTGACCAGTTAGGCCAGAATCTGCTAGATTGATTCTTCATGTAGTGAGAATCACATGATTTTTTTTTAGAATCACATGAGCTGGGGTCAATTGTAAACTGTCGAGTTGACCGAATTTGTTTATTATAATTTGCAAGTGCTTTGTTGAGCTAGATTTGTTGAGATTTTTGGTAAGCACTAAACGAATGGCAGGGTTGCAAATTAGTGGGTTTTACCTTGTACTGTCAATCATGTAAGAAACTTGCTTGATCTCCGTCGAGCACTTTACCTCCTTTTTTTTTGGAAAAGGGGATGTACCCCAGCCTTTGCATCTGAACGATGCATACGGCTCATATTATTAAACGGATAATCCAGTAACAAGGTCTCGAAAGGTCGTAGTACAATCATGAACAAAAGCTCAAAAGAGAAGGCCCAAAGCCACAACCGGCTGGCAAAACAATAGGAGCACTACATGCCTATCCTATTACATGACCGCCATCCAAACCGGTTGAAAATATCCCGAGCTACCATCTCCCATCGGGTAGACGCAGTAACCAAATGCTCCCTGGCCTCCGTCGGAGTGAGTAGTGACCACATACGGATGAACGCCGTGGCCCTGAAGATAACCTGCAAAAAGTGAATGGTTGTTGATCTGTTAAAGACTAAATCATTTCTGCAGTTCCATATTGCCCACAATAAAGCACAAACGCCAACCCGAATGTGTCTTGCAATGTCAGAATCCACCCCATCAAGCCATGTTCCAATAATTGAGAGTAGTGTTTTCTACTCCCTCTGTCCCATAATGTAAGAAGTTTTTTGACTCTAGTGTAGTGTCAAAAAACGTCTTACATTATGGGACGGAGGGAGTATTTTTCTTGTAAGGTGCTGTTTTCACAGATGGACAACACATAGATGGGAATAAGAAGTGAGAATGATTGGAACAAGTTCCCCTGTTTCTGTGAGAACTGCCAAGTTTCAGTTACTTCCATTCCTCTTTGTTAGAGCCTTAGCAAGAGGTTTTTCAATGCAATAAATACATAACAATTTGTTACCAGTACATAGTTTGAGTGGTATACTCTGCAACAGGGGCATGGTACTTGTATTTGACTTTCTGGAGGAAACCTTGTGGATGTGCAGGTGCCACTTAACCCAATGGAAATAAAAAGCTTGATGGTGCTCATCTACAAGTTAAACCCGACAATTCTCTTATATTTCTTCTCTTCTCTGTAAGTTTTTAGATCTTGTATTCTTTTTAGAAGACTTGTATTATCAACAAGTTTGTGGTTACGTGATGAACATGATGGTATGTATAGGCAGATTTCCTTGTCTGAGCTGCATTTGCAACCTTCTTTGCTTTGTTTCAGTGTTGAACTGTCCACCGATTAAACATTGGTGGGAGTTGTTATAGCAGGCATGCCATTTTGTTGACATGGTAATTGACACAACATAATTTATGTTTGCATGCTTAGTTCTTCCACGATCTCTGCCTGACTGCCTGAGAATATGTTTACGAAAATAGATTATGTCATCTACCATGAATCTTAACAAAGAAAAATGAACAAACCATGCTATGCCAAAAGGTTTGTTGTAAATATTGATGCTACGCGAATGTGTTTAAATGAATAAATATGGCTTTGATTGTATGGTCTGCTTCATGGTATTTTTAGTAATTAATAATGCTACGGGCATGTGACCATTTCGTTTCTTTGATTGTATGGTTTGTAGTAATTATTAATCTTACGGGCCTGTGTTCCATTTCTTTCAGGAATGAAATTTTCCTTCTGTGTTCAGATCTTGTGGTGTTAGTGTGATGGTTTAAATTGATGGCTATTGCAAGGTGGCAAGGTGGTTGTATGGACAAACAACTTCTTGTGTCTATGATGAAATTTCTTACAGGGATAACATTTCTATTCCTGTTAGTGTGATCTTATTTCTTACTATCAATTAACAATCCATTTAATTATCTTCACACACAAAATTAACCATTTATTATATTGCATTGTTGTACTTCTAATTATGTGTGAGATAGGGCTGCGCTATATTTTTAACCATTGTCGCCTATATACACTATCAACATGGTGACAACTACAACAACTTGATTAGTGCGCATAATAACGTCTCAAGAGGCCCGCCATTGGCGGGCCCCAGCCTCTAGTTTATGTCCGAACCCGACGTTAATGTCCCCAAACCAGAGAACCAAGCGTATCTTAACCGTGTTGGCAGTGTGAAACGTTTGTTTTGAAATATTATATGCTTGCCACAGAAATTGGTAATGGCTCGAAATAGAGGGGTGCTTATATTATTTTTTTATTGTTTTGCTTCTCAGTCCTCTGGCCGTACCACATTTACTCTTAGCCCTCGCATCTCACACCTGAAGCCATCAGTCTTGCTGTACTTAATTTAGCCCTCTGATTGTGTGATTTTCACGAGTAAGTCCTTGCTTTTAGAGAAACAAGGAAACAAGCCATCACTCTTTCTAGTAAGTTTTGGCGATGAATAAAGATATGATTTTGTGGTGATTGATTAAACGAGCAAGTACAAAAAGTGGGCAATCTAACATATAAAGCCTCCTAGACTCCTAGTCACAACCGATGCCTCGAGCGCACCGCACCACGCGAGGAAAAAAACCACCGCATCGCCCCGCGCGTGAAAAAAAAACAGCCAGGACGCATCGCACCACGCGAGGAAAAAACCACCGCACCGCGCGAGGGACGCGCTCGACGGCCGTGGTGAGCCCCGTGCCCGTCCTCTTTCTCCTCCATCCCCGTTCCCTCATCTAACCCTAAATCTCGCCCCAGCCGTCTCTTTCCTCCCCGCGCCGCCTGCCCCGGATCTGGAGGAAGAGGAGGGAGGCAGGATCTGTAGGAGGAAGAGGAGATCCGGGCGTCCCGGCGGTGGCTCGACCGATGCGAGGTGACGACGAGCTGATGAGTGCCTCTCCGACTCCTCCCTCCGTCCTCGCTGCCGCCGCCGCTCCAACTCCTCCCTCCGTGCTCGTGATATTAAAGGGAGCGGGAAGTCAAGCCGTTTCATGAGGAAAGGATGAAAGATGGAATTGACCCTTGTTAGAATGGAATAGTATTGTGCAGAGTGGAAGGAAATGACTACACATTATTAGCTGATCCAGTAGCAAAGCGGAAGGACTAACATGTTCGGCCTATCATGAAATGTCTCTATTCAGAGAGGGTGGTGGTTCAATGCAACATAAACAATAGGCACTATGACCTCATCCACAGCGCCAGAGTTTGTGAGGAAGTCTTGGGTAATTCCATCAGACGTGAAATGCTCGCTCACTCTTATGCCCTTCACAACCAACACGTCAAGGCATTGCATATTCGGCGGTGCCTCCTCCTGCGCTCGCAAGGTTAGGGTGATGTAGCACTTGGAACATGGAGCTAAAATTCCTTTGTTTGGCTGTACATGATACTTGTTTACGCCGGTGTTTACGATGAAGGCAACGTAGTTGGCCGTCGCCTTGTTGGTGAGCTGCAGGCAACACGATATATCCTTCTTTGGCTCAAAGGGGAAGCGGAGCTCTAGGCAAGGGTCCACCACAATATCTCTTCCCAAATCATTGAGGCTTCTATTCTGATTCACAACTTCCAATTCGTCTACACGGTGCTTGTGCCTCTTTTTCTACAACGGCAAAGTTCAAGGGTAAGGAACAACATATATGAGTATGAATATATACGGTACCAGCTCGACTTTAAGCGGTTTAGGATCTTTCTTTAGCATCTCGTCTATCTTTGAGTCTAGTTCTTTGATCTCGCTGATAATTTCCTCTGTAGAAGGTCTTTTGTCTCGATCGTCCTCCACACAACGCATTGCCATATCAACACATTTCGTTACTCCTAGCAGGTCGGTTTTGTCCCATCTATAATCTTCAGTTGCCTGCATCTTTTTCCTCCAGTATATTTGTACCTGTCAAGTTGCAACATATATTGTGCATCTACCAATCGCATGAAAAACAGAGATAAGGAACAACAACCCCTTAAAACGTAAAAATGACAAATAAACTATCTTACACTCTCCATAAACTCTTGTTGAATTTTTCGAGAAAAATTCGGGCGACGACGTGCGTCCCAATAATCGCCATAACCCTTTGCCCCCGCCATCATGTGGAAAATTATGACTCCGAGACTGAACACGTCATTCTTTGGTGACACCTTGCGATTGTGTATGTATTCTTGTGGCATGAACCCACTTCATGATAACATGTTCAAACATATGTTAACTAAAAGAGTTACAAAACCTTCTAAAAGAAGATTTATAAACCAAACTGGGATTATCTACACATGAGCCGGGTACCAACTTACATTGTTCCTTTCATGGTGCTTATTTGGTGGGTATATGAACTCCCAAAGAGCCTGGACAAACCAAAATCTCCTATTTTTGGCACCAATTTGTCATCCAGCAATACATTATCTGGCTTTAAGTCTAGATGAAAAATCTTTTTTTCTTCTCCTTTATGAAGGTGGTGCAGGCCTTCACAAGTCCCCTTAATTATATTGTATGTCTCCGTCCAATTATGGATGCACGAATCAGCTGTGTAGAAGGAAAAAATGTCTATGGCATACACATTACATGGCAAAATCATATCTTCATTGCAAGGTAAATGGTAGCATAGCCGAATTGAGGTAGAGTACCATCATACCAGAAATATGCTTGGCAAGGCTTCCTCCCTTCATATACTCAAAGCAGAGAGCTCTGTTTATTACTTGAGACCAAACTAATTGACCTTTGTATTCAACATCTCTATGTGATGTCTCATAGCAGTAACCAATCATCCGTATGACATTTTTATGCCGAACCTTCTTAAGGTTACGGAATTCATTATCAAATGACTCATCATTAACTCCTTGGACGGGAAAGAGCTTCTTGACAGCAAATTCGTCCCCATTAAGCTCACCCTGTTCATATTGACCATACGATCATTACAGAAAACATAATACGATTAGTTAGTATAACAAACATAAATGATTGACCACACCTACCTTGTAAACTTCCCCATAGCCACTGGTACCAATTTTCATCTTCTCTGAAAACTCCTCTGTGATTGCTTGTAACAAACATAATTTGATATATTGCGGATCGGACGAGGACATTTTATCTGACAAGTACTGCATATTTGATGTTGTTTTTTTTCCTTTTTTGGAGAACCTGTATTAAGACAATATATATTTTAGATTTAATTTTCGCCAACTAAGTCATGGTCACCGAAATACTAACAATATCCTGATGGATATCCCTCAAGAAAAGTATCATGATGGAAAGACTATTTGTTTGCTGGCCCACTAAATAATTGGAATAAAACAATCGTCTCAAATTAACTTGTCAGGAAACCCTTCATCATCCGGTTGGATTTACCTACAAGCTTTCGCGTGTAGAACTACCAATCTTTTTGTACTAAATAATACATAGGCAGAAAAAAAGTAACAATAAAAATATTACTTGAAGAACTAGGCAAACTATTTCTAAACGGGCAAATACTTTCATCATAAAATCCCTGGCAGACTAGAAGTAGAAGAAATTACTTCCTCCGTCCGAAATTAGTTGTGGCTTAAACGGATGCATGTAGCACTAAAATAAAGTGCTAGGTACCATCTGTTTGAGCGACGAATAATTCCGGAAGCAGCGACTAGCAAGCAAAAGCGGACACAGCAGCGAATAATTCGTGGAGTATCTTCTTTTTTAGAGGCGGGCTCCCAAACCAAACCAACAATCCCTACGCTCGGCCGGACGGCTCGTTGCTGCCCGGTTAAAAAGAAAAATCCGACCAGCTCCCACAACCGGCAACATTTTGACTGACCAGCACTCTTCATGTCCACCCCAAATTTAGGACGGATATGGGTAGGCACAGACGCATCCGTCATGTTGGACTCGATAGGTAGTACCCTTCGCAAATTGCATCAAATCCCCTATTCGATCGTCTCCTGACGTTCATTTTTCTTTTAGCATCATCATCTCTCTTTCTCTGTTTTCGCGCACACGTGCGTGCGTACGTACGCAATTCTCCCAAACGAGAAAAGCATGCATGCATGCGTCGGGAACACCCGCATTAATGCCCGCATGCACTCTACTTACTCTAATCTAATTCACATTCTTTAGCAAAGCTACTAGTAGACGCCGTTCCACCTCCACAAAATTGACTTTTTTGTCGCCAAATCAAAAGTCCTACTACCTTCCTCGGCCGCCGGACTACCAAAATCTCTCTCACCCACCCTTTTTTTTTCCGCCAGCTGCCCACTTATTAAATTACACGACCCCACAGATTAATAATTCCATAAATAATTGCAAAAAAAAGAACCGTCCAAAAAAATACTTGTCATCAAAATAGATAAAAGGGGATGGACCTAGACATATTTTAGTCCTAGATACATCTTTTTTTATCTATTTTAATGACAAGTATTTTCAGACGCCCGGCCGGGCCGCTCCAACCAAAACATGCATGACTCGACGCCACCATAATATTTTTTTTTTGCGGGGAAGACGCCACCATAATATCATATTCTCAAAAAAAGAAAAAAAAATCTTCCTTCGCGGCTCTCCCGCACATCCCCGTGTCAACTAACACATCACCAACCACGTTTCGTGCATGCAACGCTGCCGTCGAAGCCGTGCCACCTCCAACCGCCAACTCGTCCCCTATCGATTACGCTAAAAAAAAACTCGTACCCTATCGAATGGATGACGTGTCATCGAGGAACAAGGCCACATCCCCGGCCGCCAACTTCCAATTCCGCTATGGTGACCCTTCAAAAGAAATCGATCGGAACGCACATGCGGTACCAGCCGACCCCGGCCACGACGCATCGGGCTAGGAGGGCGACGGACGAGAGGTCCACTAGACACGGGGCCTGGGAGAGTTTTTCCCCAATGAGGGAGGGAGGGAGGCGCCGACCAACCAATGAGTGAGCGTCGATCCACTCCCACGATGATGCACACTTGACTTTTTTAAAATAAAAAAAATAAAATGTTACAACTTGTGAGTATGAAAATAGTTTCTTCCGACTCGCGATTACATTATTGTCTGAGGAGAAAAAAAAAGAGAGAGAACAGGTAGCCGTGTTCCTCAACCCTGACCCATATCCCTCTTGGTTATTGCTCTCACACCATCGGGACGGGACGGGCCCCTTCGCCTCATTGATATGCGCACCCGGATGACCGGACGTGGCGCTTGAGATGTTGCCCTCGCTCAGCATGCGGCCTAGCTCTTTTCGTCGATTGAGGGCGAACGGCCGGGATCATCTCGGGAGAAGTATCGATCCATAGGAGGTGGCAACAAAAGCAAGCGCCAGACCCGGATTGTAACACTTGACACACGTATTCTAGTTCTAGCCAACAGAAAACAAAAGCTAACCACCACATCCAGCAGGGCAGCGTAGGATCGATCCGTGGACGACTGCAATGGACCAATGAGAAGAAAGAGTTGTATGGCCATGATCCGCGAGAGGGGATATGTGGAGTGGTGGGAGATTATTTTTTTGAGAAGCAAACAAACCGTCACATCCAAATCCACCTCCCTCGCGGCGCCGTTTCCGTCTCCCTCTCCCACCGTGGCCGCCCACCTCGCCGCCAGCCATGGCCTCCCCCACCTCCTCACCTCCCCTCCCCTCCCTTCCCCTCCCCACATCACAAGGCACGAGAGAGAGAGAGAGAGAGAGAGAGAGAG
>CAJFDF010002587.1:6995-22123 GCA_904067115.1 Aegilops sharonensis | reverse complement strand
TGGTTATCCCTAACCCTAACTCCTTACTTGTGGTTTACTTTAGTCTCTTGACCTTGCATTCACTATATCTTGTTGTTCTCATTGTAGTGTGTTGGCTATCCCTTGAAGAGATTATTTAGGCCAACACTTTATAGTCCACAATTCATACTTCCTACTATTGTTCTATCTTGTGCTCAGTGTGAATTGCTAGCTTTCTAACATTCATTTCCATATCTTGTGAAATAACTTGTGTAAGAATGTAGTGCTTACTTGAGTTTGGTTGTATCATTCAATTCCATATATTGTGATACAATTTGTGTAAGCTTGTATTGCTTACTTGTGGTTGTGTGTATTATTCAATTCCATATCTAGTGATATACATTGAGTAAGTTTGTGTAACTTACTTGTGCTTACTCATATCCTCGTTGTCCTCGTCTTCTTTATCTTGTGTTGTTGGTGCACTTAGTGAGCCTAGTATATTTAGGATTTGTGCTTGAAAAGTATCCGCTTAGTTTATTTCCGCATTAGGATATAGCCAAATCCGTAGAAGATTTTAAAACGCCTATTCACCCCCCCCTCTAGGCGATATCGTGGTCCTTTCATCAGGTTATTGCATTCAAGTTTAACCGGACTTAATTGAACTTGAACAACTATTGGCTGAGTCATGGTGCCACCAAATCGAGCTGACCAGTGCAGCCACACTTGCCTTATGGGGGGGGGGGGTCCTAACTGGGTTTATTTTCATGCCTCTCGCCAGTGCCTCCAACGAGGGAACGTTATGCGCGGGCGCTACCTTGTCCGGGTAGGACGACATAAGCCTTGTGTGCCCATAGTTGTTATAGACGGCTTGTCCCCGTTTGGGACCGTTTATTGTTTTGCCACGACGGTGGCCGTTGGTGCCTTTGGTAGGCACGGGGCCACCCATGACTTAGCCCAAAGGGGGGTTGGTCGGAGTGGCCGTGAGAGTGTCATGGCAGTAGATCGGTTTTGTCGGAATGCTGTTGGTCCACCCGAATGGGAGCGCGAGGGCCATGGGTTCCGTGGTGTGGGTACAGTGTGCTAACCTCTGCAGAGTGTGTGTTAAAACCTATCAATAGCCGTGCCTGCGGATAGTGAGCCCAGTTCGTACTTGGTCACACTATGGGTCAACAGTAATAATAATGATGTGCTTAATAACAACCCCGTTTCGATGATGAAAGAAGTTGGTTGATATTTATGTGATCGTGAGAGGGTCACCGTGGTATCGAGGATACCGAGTTGTTGTATACTTGTGATGTTGTGCGAGAATCATGGGTAAAGATCAAGCTCCTTGTGGTCATGACTGATTACTACGGTATTGTTTATACCAAGCTAGATTTGATCCTAAGATGATCGTGTGATGTCCGATGTTGGTAAGTGATGCAGGTGCTGGTTACGAGGTAACCCCGAGCACAGTAAGTTGGTGCATGATAGTGTCATCATGTTGCATGTTAGTATCATCATGCTTAGATGTTCATGACATGCTCATATTGTGCTAGCGGTATTATGTAGTTCATGCCATGTTATGCTGATGATATCATGTAAATCCTTGTTAACCTGTAATTGCCATGCTGTTGTTTGACTTGAATGCTTCTGGTTATTGTGAGCTTGCAAGTACATTCAATGTACTGACCTGGCGTGTCATGCCAGTTTGCAGGTCATGCCGGATTTGATTGCTTGTTTGTCGTGGATGTCTGGTTTGCGAGCTCGGACAAGCGTTCCAGCCAGAGTCCCTGCGGAGTGGAGTTCACCACCGTCGTCGTTGTTCCGCTACTAGTAGTTATTCCGCTGCTTCATGTTGTTCTGCTGCTTGCATAGAGCAACCGTGGCAGGCGTAGTGTCGCCTTGTCGATGTAATTCCCTGTTATATCGGAATCCCGTTGTACCCAATATAGATTGTAATAAGAGCTTATTTGTTCTATGCTAAGAAGTGTCGTATTCCAGAAGACTTCTCCTCGATCTCTGGGCTGGAATATGGGGCGTTCCGGTTTCTTTCAGCCGGGGTGCCACAGAATTGGTATCAGAGCAGGTCTGGCTGTAGGATGCCCTAGACCGCGCGAACGTTAAAAAGCGGTAGTATAGACCCCAGTTGGTTTGTTGCACTTGATTGCTGCATTTGTTTGTTGCATAGCATGCATATAGACTCATTATTTGTTACTAAAGGTTAATCTTGAGAGTGTAGGTGGTATCGGTTTCGACCCACTGCCTGCACCCTCCTTCTTAGCATGCCTGCTCTTTGGTGTTCAGCGTCATCTCTGTCCCAGCAGAGTGATGCCCTATTGCCGAGTGTTCCGGACACCATTTGCAGGAGTTATTTCTCAGGTATCGCGTTGATATTTTTCTGCCACCCACCCATATTATTTCAGTGATAGACTTGTTTCTATCCCGAATCGTGCCATCCATCTCGTCCCCTTGGCAACCCTTGCTGATCTTTGTTATCAGAAAAGGGCAATGCCATTAAACCCAGTCTTCCACCGCTATCTTGCCCTGTCATTCCATTCTTTGGACGTGTACGGTTCCTTTCGTACGCTTGATGATGAGGTAGTCGTGACAGCTGTGTCTCGCTACGTGATCACCAAGTCCTTCCTCGCCTCCGTATCGACCCAGTTATAACCGGCGTTCAGCCAGCGCATGGTGTAGCCTTGGTTACGCCAAATCCTTACACACCTGGATTTCACTTTCGTGCACACACTGTCACAGCATATTAGACCATAATGCTGGAGTTTCCACGAGATTTGTGTGCTTAGGAATGCATGCATATTATTGTGTTAGTAGCAGTAATATGTGATGATTTCTTGATTAATTTTATATTATTAGTATGCTTGTGTGCTTTTGTTTTCGTTGTTTCTTTCTTTGGGCCTTCGGTGTTACAATTTTCCCCTATTAAAGTTGCTCATCAACCGACACCGGACCCGAAGAGTCAGCAATGACTGCATATATTTGGAAACCCAGCTAAACAGGAATGGAATTGTCAGCAGACTGTAGTAAATTGGGAATATCTCGCCTGAATGCAAAAGAAATCCTGGATGGACTGACAGTTTAAAATTTGCATTAGCATGCACTCCTCACGACAATATGGAATTCTCAGTCGACTGCATTGAGATTGGGGATATCTGATCGTGATACTGAATATCAAGTCTCGCTCAGTGTGCACTCTTCATAGCAGAAATGATCAAATCAGCAAGAAGAAAAATTATGTGCAAGATTGACAGAATATTCTCAGTCAAAGGTATGGCTCAGATACAAGTTTGATTCTTCGTTGAGGATGATTTTGAAGCATGATATACCCGGAAGCAAGCAAAAAATAAATAAACATGGCATGTATTTAATACTCAGAAAAGAGGATATTCCTACAAAACCCCATTTCATACAAGAAATCAACAGCAGAAATGTTAAGATGGTATATATGTGTGGTAATCTGTCCGCATGTCACAATGAGAAGCTTCTGGTGTAAGCAACCCAGTCTTTCCTCGCAAGCAACCCGAGAAGCTTCCAAGGCAAGATTCATCTATCTTCCTCAGTATGATACATGGATGATTTCCCGTGCAAGGTACCCTGTCTTCTTCATAAGCAACCGTGAAAGCTTCCGGCATAAGGTACCTAGTATTTCCCCGGCAAAAACTTTAAGGGGGTAAGCTTATGAAGCACGATATCCAGTCTTCTTCGGCAAGCTGTCTGATGAAAGTTTTGAGCACAAGCCATCCAATCTTCCCAGTAAGGCACTGGTACAAGGTAGTACGCTGTGAATTGACATCATATGGCAGTGAATCCCAAGAATCAGATCCGCAACTGTTAGTCAGAAGCAAGAATCAGTCAGAATACACATCTGCCTCGGGAATCAAATTCTCATATATTTGCGGTAAGCATAGTACCAAGATCTTGCAAATCACTCGGGTGAGGATCTGTCAGCCACGTGAGGATTGTTGAGAAAAGAAAGCCAGTACACACCGCTGTGTAACAAAGGATTATGAGGATTGACGACATCAATGAGCTCAGTACAAGTACCTGTGAACCTATAATATGATCCTGATGAGCCCTTGTCTTCTTTCTCTGGGTTCGGATGATCATTTCCCAACAGTCAGAACTTGAGAAGTGATGAACCTGCCATTTAAACAATATTACCATATCAGAAGAATGAGGATAAGTTATGATTGCCGAAGAATTGCACCAACAATACCTATGGTCACCTGAGAATGCAACATGATCAAGCTCTTTCAACCAAGGACCCAGACAAAGAGAACAATAATGAAGGAGCAAGACCGGAAATACAGGTATGAAAATTATTGCATGACCCACATGGTGTAGATACCCCGGACCGTCTGAGTCAGTATCGATCACTATGAATATTCACCTGCGGGGTCTGCTCAATTTTGGTAAGGACCCCTATCCAGGCAACCCGCTCCGTTAACAGTATATGCTCAGATTTGTCAGTATCAAATATCTGAGTCTGTCAAGTCAGACTAAGGGTCAATTCAACAGTTTACTATGGTAAAGTATCACACAGCCCGCTATCCCCATGGACATACCGACAAAATTAGTAATCAGAAGGTGAAATAATAGTCTGGAAGCATGAGCCCGCGCTTATGTGAATCATCAAAGGATAGCCTGTCTGGAACAAATATTTTCTGCCAGACCCACCGCCAGTCAAGTCTGAGAATATTATCACAAAAGGTCATACCCCTTCATGCTGGCCACGACAAGCGACAATCAAATATTTGGTACGAATCTGAAACTCAAGACAGTGGAGCCAGCCAAGATGATTCAGAAATTCATGNCAAGAATCAGTCAGAATACACATCTGCCTCGGGAATCAAATTCTCATATATATGCGGTAAGCATAGTACCAAGATCTTGCAAATCACTCGGGTGAGGATCTGTCAGCCACGTGAGGATTGTTGAGAAAAGAAAGCCAGTACACACCGCTGTGTAACAAAGGATTATGAGGATTGACGACATCAATGAGCTCAGTACAAGTACCTGTGAACCTATAATATGATCCTGATGAGCCCTTGTCTTCTTTCTCTGGGTTCGGATGATCATTTCCCAACAGTCAGAACTTGAGAAGTGATGAACCTGCCATTTAAACAATATTACCATATCAGAAGAATGAGGATAAGTTATGATTGCCGAAGAATTGCACCAACAATACCTATGGTCACCTGAGAATGCAACATGATCAAGCTCTTTCAACCAAGGACCCAGACAAAGAGAACAATAATGAAGGAGCAAGACCGGAAATACAGGTATGAAAATTATTGCATGACCCACATGGTGTAGATACCCCGGACCGTCTGAGTCAGTATCGATCACTATGAATATTCACCTGCGGGGTCAGCTCAATTTTGGTAAGGACCCCTATCCAGGCAACCCGCTCCGTTAACAATATATGCTCAGATTTGTCAGTATCAAATATCTGAGTCTGTCAAGTCAGACTAAGGGTCAATTCAACAGTTTACTATGGTAAAGTATCACACAGCCCGCTATCCCCATGGACATACCGACAAAATTAGTAATCAGAAGGTGAAATAATAGTCTGGAAGCATGAGCCCGCGCTTATGTGAATCATCAAAGGATAGCCTGTCTGGAACAAATATTTTCTGCCAGACCCACCGCCAGTCAAGTCTGAGAATATTATCACAAAAGGTCATACCCCTTCATGCTGGCCACGACAAGCGACAATCAAATATTTGGTACGAATCTGAAACTCAAGACAGTGGAGCCAGCCAAGATGATTCAGAAATTCATGCGATAAGTCAGAATCTGTCAGGAAAACGATTATGCCTCAACTCACCGTGGAACCCGAAGGAATTGCATTTAGTGGAGACAACCAATGCAAGGAGTCAGAGCTTGGGTGCTCATCAGAAAAACCTGATCACCACTTCATGAAAGGTTGTCAGTGCCGGATGACACACCCAACGGAAATTACTCTTGGATTTGTGAAACGGACATATATTTCAGCATGATAAAAAATCACACTCAGCTAAGTCAGCAGATCTAAAAAAGAGAGGAAATGGGAGCCTGTATAAGCATGAACAAGCAAGGTAAGATCTGTCAAAATGTGGATACACCTATATCTTTTTGCTCGAGACTCCAAATGAGGTGATTCCAAAGCCCATTTCTTTGTCTCGTCGAGCCCGTTCTGTTGGCTACGCTTTCACCATGTGTTAACATTCTGAAAAATGACCATTTTTCCCTTGCACGTAAACTGCCCCCTCCGGGAGATAACTGTTTCCGGCAAATCTTTCCGCGGCTTCACCGCACTTCTTCCGGGTGCCTTCTTCATTCTCAGGCAAGCCACAATACCCACTTGCATGATAGCCATGCAGTAGCCATGGTTTTTAACCTGAATATTTAATAAATGTTTGTCTGCTTAAAACTTGGTTATCGTTGTTCCGGTAATGCTTAGAGTTTCATGTTCACTCTCTTGCTATGTTGTTCTGCACCTGGTTATCTTGTACTAGTTGCTAGTATTCCTTTCATATGCTTATGCTTGCTAGTAGTACATGTTGATGTCAGTGATGGTCTTCGGTGCATGATTGTCGTCTATTCCGAGTGCCGTTGTTATGCATGTTCCATTGCATCCAGTTGGTTAAATGCTTGCATGGCAGCATTGTTGATATGTTCTTGCAGGATATTTATTATTGATTCTAGTGGTAATGCTATGTTTCTGAGTAGTGTATACTTGTGATGTTCATGCTAGTCAGTATGCCATGCTCAGTCGGATATATGATTTATTGTTGTTGATATGTTAAGACGTGATGTTGTTCAACCATGCTTATGTTGATGTCATGCTCATGTATTGTAGTTGCATCATGTTATTTTCATATGAGTCAGGTTATTGCATTCAAGTTTAACTGGAATTAATTGAACTTGAACAACTGTTGGCTAAGTCATGGTGCCACCAAATCAAGCTGACCAGTGCAGCCACACTTGCCTTATGGGGGGGGGGGGTCCTAACTGGGTTTATTGTCATGCCTCTCGCAGGTGCCTCCAACGAGGGAAGGTTATGCGCGGGCGCTACCTTGGCCGGGTAAGACGGCATAAGCCTTGTGTGCCCATAGTTGTTATAGTCAGCTTGTCCCCGTTTGGGACCGTTTATTGTTTTGCCACAACGGTGGCCGTTGGTGCCTTTGGTAGGCACGGGGCCACCCATGACTTAGCCCAAAGGGGGGTTGGTCGCAGTGGCCGGAGAGTGTCATGGCAGTAGATCGGTTTTGTCGGAATGCCGTTGATCCACCCGAATGGGAGCGCACGGGCCATGGGTTCCGTGGTGTGGGTACAGTGTGCCCACCTCTGCAGAGTGTGTGTTAAAACATATCGATAGCCGCGCCCGCGGATATGGGCCCAGTTTGTAGTTGGTCACACTATGGGTCAACAGTAATAATAATGATGTGCTTAATAACAACCCCGGTTCGATGATGGAAGAAGTTGGTTGATATTTATGTGATCGTGAGAGGGTCACCGTGGTATCGAGGATACCGAGTTGTTGAATACTTGTGATGTTGTCCGAGAATTATGGGTAAAGATCAAGCTCCTTGTGGTCATGACTGATTACTACGTTATTGTTTATACCAAGCTTGATTTGATCCTAAGATGATCGTGTGATGTCCGATGTTGGTAAGTGATGCAGGTGCTGGTTACGAGGTAACCCCGAGCACAGTAAGTTGGTGCATGATAGTGTCATCATGTTGCGTGTTAGTATCATCATGCTTAGATGTTCATGACATGCTCATATTGTGCTAGCGGTATTATGTAGTTCATGCCATGTTATGCTGATGATATCATGTTAATCCTTGTTAACCTGTAATTGCCATGCTGTTGTTTGCCTTGAATGCTTCTGGTTATTGTGAGCTTGCAAGTACATTCAATGTACTGACCTGGCGTGTCATGCCAGTTTGTAGGTCATGCCGGATTTGATTGCTTGTTTGCCGTGGATGCCTGGTTTGCGAGCTAGGATATGCGTTCCAGCCAGAGTCCCTGCGGAGTGGAGTTCACTGCCGTCGTCGCTGTTCCGCTACTAGTAGTTATTCCGCTGCTTCGTGTTGTTCTACTGCTTGCATAGAGCAACCGTGGCAGGCGTAGTGTCGCCTTGCCGATGTAATTCCTTGTTATATCAGAATCCCGTTGTACCCAATATAGATTGTAATAAAGAGTTGATTTGTTCTATGCTAAGCAGTGCCGTATTCCAGAAGACTTCTCCTCGATCTCTGGGCTGGAATATGGGGCGTTCCGGTTTCTCTGAGCCGGGGTGCCGTAGATCACTTCACCATCACCATCACCACGCTGTCGTGCTGACGGAACTCATATACTACCTCGATGTCTTGCTGGATCAAGAAGGTGAGGGACGTCACCGAGCTGAACGTGTGTAGAAGGCGGAGGTGTCGTGCGTTCGGTACTTGATCGGTTGAAGCGCGAAGAAGTTTGACTACATCAATTGCGTTGTGAAACGCTTCCGCTTATGGTCTATGAGGGTACGTAGACACAATCCCCCCCTCGTTGCTATGCATCTCCATGGATAGATCATTGCGTGTGTGTAGAATTTTTTTTGTTTTCCATGCAACGATTCCCAACATTACTACCAAGTTCAGAATCTACACCACATGCAGTGCAAACTGGTCCATAACTAAATGTTGGATCCGATCTGTAGGAGATGTGAGGACTATGAACCCTTACTGACAACTCTATACCTTAATTGAGGAAAGGAGCAGAATGTAGTACTAATTACTAAACAACCTAGTACTTCAGAGTGAGAAAAAGAGTGGTGTATGCGGCTGGCACTAAACAAGATCTAATAGCATAAAAATGCAGAACAAATTAAGGTATACGTGAGGCTGCAAACTTCGGTCCATAATGGATGTCTTTAGTATTATCGAGATTTTGTGCAATGTTGGTATACCAATACCCTAAAAGTAATATGTCGACATGAATAACTTGCATGCACAACACAACAAACCTCTACAAGAGCAATACCGATTTTCTCAGCTCTTCGTGGGGTCGATAATCTTACTGCAAAAGTAACTACAACTAGCCATGTGGACTTACAAGACATCATTCACATGTGTTGAATTTCATATATGAATCAATGGAAATAAAGATGTGGCACATAATATAGGGTAGCAATAAGATCCGAGATAGTCTTTAGTTGAAGTAGCAATAAACGTGTAGTGTTCTAAAATTTCATTGAGTACTTGTACTAAGTCTATGGAACGCCATTGGTGCTCCGTCAACTGGCATTGGTTGTGGAATGTACTTAACCCCCGCATCCGGATTAAGCAACTCCCATCTAAAACAAGATATATATAAGAAGACAATTAATGACATTGAGCATGAAAATCCAACTGCAGTGCACAAATACGAAGGTGATGCGGTCCTTGTAGTTCTAATGGCATTGCTAGTACTGTCTATGATATGAAATAGGGAATAGGTACGAAGTAATATACTCACTCGTAACCAAGTGAAAGATGATGCAACATGATGGTGATCTGTAGCCTGGCAAGCATGTTGCCCGGACATGTCCTGTTGCCAGCTCCAAACAGTTGATTTGTTCCTGCCATTGGTGGTTCCTGCTCTCAATCAGACGTTTCATAGTGTTAGTAGTATTCTAGTAGTTTGTTGTTAGTTTTCCCCCACATCGATCGACTTACATTCCATCTATCTGGGTTGAAGATCAGTGGATCCTGATAGTATTTCGCATCGATATGCATTGCGCGGAGCCACACCACAACTTGCCACCCTTGTGGGATTGTATATCCTCCATACTCGACGTCTCTATAAGCCACACGATGGACCATAGGAGCAATATTGGCCAGTCTAATTGCCTCTTCAACTACCTTCACTCAACCATCACACAAGGAAAAAAACTAATTAAACTAAATGTTTTCCTTTGGGGTCCATGTTATCACACACTTGCATTTCGGAAAATCCATTTTACTCATTAACTCATAGCTT
The DNA here is from genome assembly GCA_904067115.1 of Aegilops sharonensis. Classification (NCBI taxonomy): domain Eukaryota; kingdom Viridiplantae; phylum Streptophyta; class Magnoliopsida; order Poales; family Poaceae; genus Aegilops; species Aegilops sharonensis. The sequence goes on along the minus strand of CAJFDF010002587.1, from coordinate 12,178 downwards.
GGGACCATTTCTCTCAAATTAGTTCTACTTAGAATATCATATCTACCATGTTCTAACAAACAGAAAAAAGAATCATATACATAAGTAACAAAAATAGTATATGCATGCAAATTTCGGTCATGGAATATGAAATTTTACTATTTTTCATGATGGCTGGGAAACAGGAATTTGCTAAGAAGGGTATTTTTTTTTACCCACAAGCTACAACCGTGCTTTGTTCACTTGTGAGATGATGAAACCCCACACTATCTTTTTTTGAGTTGCCTCCTTTTTATAGTCCAATCATGGGACTCTCTTTGCCCTAACAGAATTAGCTTTAAATTTTTGGGACTTCCTCAAAATTATTTAAATTGTTGGTATGTTTCTGATCACGAGGCGTTTCAAGATATGAAGGATAAACTACATGACCCTTTCCTTATGGACATTACGAACTTAGAATCTAGGAGCATATGGGTGGTTCCTAACCTTTAAAGATGATATGATCAAAGTAAAAACTTTCCATGCAAGTCAAGAATTGTCATATAATTTTTTAATATTCACATCAATATACTTCATACGCAAAAAAAAACTACATAAGTGATTTGTTTCATCCTTCTGAAAATATTCGCTGGTGGTTTCCTCATTACAGAATTGGTCAGGTGGTAAAGTAGTTTAGGGGGTTGACTCGTCCATGAAAGGTTTATAGGAAATATTGAGCCAACTAACAATATCCGTAGTAAGAGTATTTTCTTCTTCTTCTTAGATTTATAGGTGATAAAGTGGGTGGGTACATACCTTGGCCGTGTATTTCATCTTTGGAATGTCATCAAGAGTAAGAAAGTTTGAACTTTTNCCTTTCCTTATGGACATTACGAACTTAGAATCTAGGAGCATATGGGTGGTTCCTAACCTTTAAAGATGATATGATCAAAGTAAAAACTTTCCATGCAAGTCAAGAATTGTCATATAATTTTTTAATATTCACATCAATATACTTCATACGCAAAAAAAACTACATAAGTGATTTGTTTCATCCTTCTCAAAATATTCGCTGGTGGTTTCCTCATTACAGAATTGGTCAGGTGGTAAAGTAGTTTAGGGGGTTGACTCGTCCATGAAAGGTTTATAGGAAATATTGAGCCAACTAACAATATCCGTAGTAAGAGTATTTTCTTCTTCTTCTTAGATTTATAGGTGATAAAGTGGGTGGGTACATACCTTGGCCGTGTATTTCATCTTTGGAATGTCATCAAGAGTAAGAAAGTTTGAACTTTTACCCTCGCTCACTGCGGCATTCTCATTCTGAAAATTAAAAACAATATTTAACAAACTTAATTTACTTGATTACGTTCGCCCAAAGTGCCAACACAATTATTTACCCGCAACTTGGCAAGGATAACCGGCGATTTGGCCAAATGGTAGGCAGCCCACAACACAGCACTGGAAATGGACTCGTAACCGCCAAAGACCAGCGAGACAATGTTATCCAGCACCTCCTCGTCGCTCAGCTTTTCCCCTTGTTCATCTTCCATTTCCATCAGCCCGCTCATCAAATCATCATCATAGTCTTCCTCCGCGGCAAGCCCCCATTTCACGTTATTTTTCCTCTTCTGAAGCTCCTTTTCAAACACTGCATGTAACCTCCTTCGACACTGCATATATGATATACCCACAATTAATTCATCTATTTTTTCATCCGCAATTGCACGTTGATTTTATATATATCATCTTCAGGAAACTTAACATGAATAGCACGTTATATTATTTCATTGTGTAATTTAGATAAATGTGCACTGTAAACTGAGGCTGATATTTTTTGCACGAAAATGATCCGGATCTTTTAAAAAAGTTCATTAGAAATACATAGCGTTCCCAACATAATAAAAATTACACCAAGAAGATCTCTGGACCACCGAACGACCACTACCTAGGATGATATATTTAAAAGTATGGAACACTAAATACTTTGTACGTGAGAATACATATATTAAATATATATTCGATTAGTAGGCATAATTACAGCTCACATCACGAGCCTATTTGCCAATTGTTTGCTCACTAGGTCACCATTTTCTTCAAAAGAAGGGCATAACCTCTGGGCAGGGCCATGTATAATAAAACAGGATGTATCGGGTTTTTTTCTTTTTGGAAAATTTATACTCCCTCTGTTCCTAAATATAACTTTTTCTAGAGATTGCATTATGGACTACATACGAAGCAAAATGAGTGAATCTACACTTTAAAATATGTCTACATACATCTGTATGTAGTTTGTAGTAGAATCTTTAAAAAGACTTATATTTAGGAATTGAGGGAGTAGCACATAAAAAGCAACCGAACCCTATTTATGAAAAAAAAAACATAGCACATAAAATAGTCTGCGGTGTAATATACCTTCCGACCATGATTCAGCGCTGTTCCCGGTAAGTCCAGTGGCAGTGCCGTGAGCCCGCCAAGTACGCCTACAAACCATTTATCCATCTTTTCTGTGAGAGGAGACGCCTTCATGCTTATAAATATCTCGAGAGTGCTCTCGAACATCACCTAAAATTCACGGTATAGTCAGATTTATTTTTCATGCATTCATCAAAACTCTAAAATAACTGCTCGACATGAGGTGTTCGCTATATAAAACAAAACCTCTAAACTAAACTGATGTTTTTTCATAAAATGCTAAAAATCTGACGTCGTATTTTTAAGGCTGACAAAACAAACGTTTTTTGGATAATTTATTTATGTTGTCGTAAGGATGACAATTATTTTTAATAAGCATGATAATTCCTGACAAAACACCGAATATGGCAAGGATTTGTCATGCTCGCTAAAAACATTATCATCCTTACGACAACATAATTTGCCATCTCAGGCATTCGATTCGTCGTGCTCAAATATCTGACGCCAGATGTATACAATTGTACCTTTTGCAAAAAATAGGTGTATATGATTGTTTTTGTTTTTCTTTTCTTGCAAAAGCAACGAGCTCATTTCCGCAAAAAAATCGGAAAAATTAACGCTCACACGTGTGGGCGTTTGCAGATCGCCTACACGCCTCCATCACCACTCATTTTGCCACGTATGAATAGATGACATCAGCAGAAATCTTTTTGGTTTTCGGCTTAAAAATATTTTATCTCCTAAATAAAAAAGCAAACTAAAAATCTGTTTTCATCATTAAATCCATCTCGACGAGATCTTCAAAACTAGACCTCACGTTAATATGTTTTGACGATTTTTTTTTTCTCAGAAGTTGCCATGATGTTTACACTATAGTTGCCATAGTGCTTAAACTAAAGTTGCCATGTGGCGATTTTAGTTTGTAGATCATGGCAATTTTAGTTTTTCGATGATGACAATTCCAGTACTTTGACCATGAAAATATTTTTTTATTGAACCATGGCAATTTTAAGTGCATGTATCATGGCAATTTTCGTTTATGTTGCATGGCAAGTTTATTTTCTTAATTCTTCGTTTTATAATATGTTTTACTTTTATATGTAAAAGAAAATAGTTGAAACATATCATGGCAACTTCAGTGTAAATATCATGGCAATTCATGTGCAACAGACATGTCAACTTTTAACAAAAAAAAATCGCCGAATTATATCGATATGAGATCTAGTTTTGAAGATCTCGTCACGAGGATTTAATGGTAAAAACGGATCTTCAATCGAATTTTTCATTTAAGAGATAAAATATTTTAAAAACTGAAAATCCTAAAAAATTCTCGCATGCATGCATGCAATGACGTGGCAATCTATTTGCATTAGAAATATGTGGTGCGTCTTCTTTCCTGCCACAAGTGTGGCAGTTATCGATGTCCAAAAAAATAAAAGCAATGACCTGAGAATAACATGACAACTCACGGTAACTGACGTACTACCTTCCTGATCTCCTTGGCGGCGATGATGGTTCCCTTGTCCGCCCACGACCGTAGCGCCTCCACGACACAGGGCTGAGCCATCCGGGCGATGTTCCTCCGGGACCTCGGCTTGCTGAACGTGGCGACGACGTAGCCCCTGATTCTCCTGTGCATGCTCCCCTCGACGTTGAACATGGACGACAGGCCGAGGAGGTCCCTCGCTGGCCACCGGAGCCAGAAGTTGTCGTGGGACTGCAGGACGAACTTGTTGGCCGCCGGGTCACAGACGATGATGGTCGGCCTGCCGAAGAGGTGGGACCTGTACATGCCCACCCCTTCGCCGTACCTCTTCTTCCTGGCCTCGATGAAGCCGTCCGGCCGGCGCGCCACCTTGAAGTACCAGGACAACGCGGCGGTCTCGCCAAAGAAGGGGATGCCCATGTGGCCTGGTGGGAGCCGAACGTGGCGACCACGACGCCACCGCCGCTGCCGCAGTGCGAAGGCGGTGCAGTACCAGGCGTCGTTGCAGCGCCAGACAGCGAGAGCGGCCAACGGGACGGCGCCGAGCAGGAGGCCAAGCCACCATGCCAAGTCGCCCACTTGCATTTCTTCGTCGTTGATCGATAGATCGTTTGGTTGTGAGCGGCTGAAGGCTGGTTGCTTAATTTGCCATGTGTATATAGTTACCAATAGATTCGCAGGTTTAGATTCCTCCAGTGGGTAGAACCGCATGCAAACAAAGCAAAGAAAACAAATTCATGCTTATACGTTTGCAAGCTGAGCAGGAGGCAAGCAGTGGAATACGCCAAGATCCAAATGCATTAACTGTATTTTATGAGAAAGCGATTTTGTCAGGGCGTGGTCAATTATTGTTGCATCACCATATATATATTGAAGTGGGGAAGTGGCCAAGCAGCCCTGAATGATGCACGTTCGTCTTCGTCGCCGATGCGCGGGTAGGGGGAGTTGGAAATATGAGCAATTTTCCGAATGATTTTATTAACAGAAGTACTAGATAAAGCATGATTAAAATAGCAAAAATAAAACTAGTCATGCAATTTGACGGAGAGAAGATAAAAAGCATCTGCATATATGAATTGTACTCAAACATATCTAGGATAAACACTAGAACAAGGAACTGTGGCACGATCTCTAACAGAAAGAACAAGAACACGTACGGGACAAACAGGAGTACTGGACTTGGGTTCGTCATCCTCGCCAGCTATATCATCGAGGAGGTTGTCGACATCAGGGAAGAAGTCGTCGTTGGGGAAGTGGTCATCGGTGTCCATGATGAACTGGTCAGTAATCGCGCAGAACGCTCCCCAAAAACCTTATCACCCTT
>CAJFDF010002583.1:4597-22164 GCA_904067115.1 Aegilops sharonensis | reverse complement strand
GAGAAGGAGGGCCTCACTTTGGATACGGAGATTGATTATGCCAAGTCCACCACTTTGTTTTGGTTGACAAACCATGTCCCAAGCTGCCAATGAGTTACATTTATCCCCTTGCTCAGTCTTTTTTGTCCAAAGGCACTTTCTTCTTATGTTATCAAGTAGCTCTAATATCTTTGGTGGGAATATGAGAGTGCAGAGAGCGAAGATGGTGAGAGATGTAATCATCGTGTTGAGGAGTGACAATTTTGCACCGTATGACATTAAGGCTAAAGTGCTGGTCATTCTTTGTTCCATCGTGCAAACAATAGGCATGAGATCTTGGACCGTAGGCTTGATTATTACGAGAGGCAGTCCCAAGTAAGTGAAGGGCATAGATCCTACCTTACAGCTAAAGATAGAAGCGATGTCGTTGTAACAATTGGCAACACAATTAATAGGGATTGATGTAGACTTGTGGAAGTTTACCTTTAATCCAATAGAAGCAGCATAGTCTGAGAGAATATCCTTGATAGTCCTTGCTTGGTTGGGGCAAGCAGGGAGTATAATGATCGTATCGTCGGCATATTGGATCACTGGATAATCATGCTGGTTTTGTCTTTGGAACAGAAGTTGTATTTTTCCTTGTCGGAAAGCGTCATTAATGGCAGCTTGAATAAGGTCAGCTGCGAGCACAAAAATGAGGGGTGATAAAGGATCACCTTGACGAACACCACATTTGCAGATGAATTGCCGGCCTGGTACACCATTTAAGAGGACAGATGATTTTCCCGAGGAGAAGATGTATTTGATCCAATCAAGCCACTTGGCATCAAACCCCATGTGTTCCATAATTGTAATCATTGCATCATGCTTGATCATGTCAAATGCTTTTGCAAAATTTAGTTTTAGCAGGACAATATTTTGTTTTGGGGTTTGACACTGATGGATGTACTCGAAAGCCCAGGCCAAACAGTCTTGTATTGATCTTCCTTTGATGAAGCCATATTGATTGCGATAAACAATTTTAAGTATGAGCTTTTGGAGCCGGTTAGCGAGCAGTTTAGTGATAACCTTGAGGCAGAAGTTGAGCAAAGTAATTGGTCTGAAATCAGAAATTGTCTCAGGTGACCGAACTTTGGGTATGAGTGTGATAAATCCCTCATTAATGCTCTCAAGATTAAGTCCGCCCTCGTAGAATTGATTGCATAGCTCATAAAAATCCTCTTTAATTATGTTCCAACATTTTTCAGAAATAAGCCAGTGAATCCATCCGGACCAGGTCCTCTGTCAGCCAGCATTTCCTTGATGACAGCATCGATTTCATCCTTCGTGAAAGGGACAGTCAATTGATCCATACCCTCAACTTTCTTGATGATGCTTTGCAGGTTGAATTTCATTTGAAACTCTCCAGATTTTCCAAGTCTTTCTTTGAACGCTTGGTATATGATCGCCTCTTTACTAGCATGATCTTCTGCCACTGTGTCATCGGAGAGTTTCAGTGTTGGAATTGTGTTGCGTCTGTATCTTTCTGAGGCAATTGCCTTTAAAAATTTAGGGTCTTCGTCACCCAATTTCACCCATCGAATGGTGCATCTCTTTTGCCAGTATTGTCTTTGGTAGTTCAAGAGGCGTAAAATGTGTTTCTTCAGAATTTTCCTAAAATTATGTTCTGGAGTAGAAAGGATTCTGAGATTCTTTAGGGCATCTAGATTGGCCAGGGCAAGATTAGAGTTTTCAATTGCCACCTTAAGTTTAGAGATACGTTTGCTCCACCTTTTCAACTCATATCTAAATGCTTTGAACTTTCAGCACAGTAAAGTGGCGGAATTTGTATTGGCATGTCTTAATGGTCTTGTCCACACAGATTGAACCAAATCCATAAAACCTGGTGCTCCGTCCAATAAGACTCAAATCTAAAGATTTTGCTGCGAGGGATGGAGGTTTCAATTTTGACAACACACGGAATATGATCAGAAACTGGTTTCCCTAGTGGCATAACTAGAGTGTTAGAGTAACACGAAGTCCAGTTGTTAGACGTGAGAAACCAGTCTAATTGCTCAAGGAGGGGGGTCTGTCTGCATGTTGCTCCAAGTGTAAGCACGACCCTCGATTGGCCGTTCAATTAATTGCTAAGAGCGGATGATGTCATTAAAAGCAATCACGTCATTAGGATTACCTCTAGGTTTATTTCTGTTATCATGGCTATGAATATAGTTAAAGTCTCCTAGCAACAACCAATCTTCATTGGAGGGGATATTTAGAGTATGAAGCCAATCAGTGTAAGTCACTCTCGGGTCACCCTGACACGGACCATGTATGTTCACCAGGGTCCACTCTTAGGCCGATTGTGTGGAACGGAATTTGATGACAGAACCATGCCACATGTAGACTGATGGAATTTGACATGATATAACAACGTCTATATATTACAAAATCTGATAGGCCCATGCAATTTGACAGCATATTAGCAATTTGTCCAATAGTTTCTGCGACTCAGGAACATGGAGAATGAGCGGTTCCTGTAGCTGAAGAACACGGCAAATGAGGACCAGATGGAGGGGATGGATTACCTGGTGGTCAAGTCCTCATTTGTACTTACCGAAGTGGATGCGCCACTTGTGCTGCTCCAGCCGTGGCCTGGTTGGTGTCACCCAACCGGCTGGCGACGTGCTGCCTTCCTCTTCTCCTTCACCTGCAGGACGAAGAATGGAATATGATGAGTCTGAATATTTAAGGACTCTGCGTCACCGCGTCGGATCCCTCCGTCTCCCTGCGCTCGTCCGCAGTCGCCCGGCTCCGTAGAGCCCGTGCCTTGGTCGCCCGGCACCTTTCTCCCTTCTCTCCCTCACCTCCATGTCTCCTTTCTGCCCAAGAGCCGCGGATGTCATGGATCCGCCCGGGAAGCCACTCCGGCCTTCCTCGTCGTCATCCGCGATCCCCGCCTCGCCGCCCACCTCCGGATCAGTCTCCCCAGCCCCTGCCGCGCACGGATCCGGCCCCTTCAAGCTCCAGCCGCCGCCACCGCCGCCGTTCTGCATCGAGCCGCCGCGCGCGCCCCAGCTGCTCGAGCCGCCGCGTTACCTGTCCTGGAGAGAAGGAGATAAAGGAGATTAGAGAGAGACGGGAAAGAGAGAAGGCAGGGGAACGGCGGCGTGACCTGGGTGGTCGGCGGACGACGCGCTAGGGAGGCAGGGGAGGAGGCGCACGGGAGGAGGAGCTCGGGGTCCGGCGCTGGTGGTGGCGGCGTACGGGCGGCGACAGCACTCGGGCCGGATCTGGCCTCGAAACGTTCTCACTTTAAAAGGACCGAGGGTTGAATTTCGAAAACCGCAGGGACCCTTTTGCAAAAGCGACGTGACGGTGAACCCGAGAGACTCAATCCGTGTTTTATTATTATTAGGGACCGATCGAGAGAGCACGCGGTATATCCCAAACACATGTATTCTCATTCACACACATATTCCCATTCTTGAAATGAACAACTTTTTTACTCACCTATATATCTCCCGAGAGAGACCGATCGAGAGAGCACGCGGTTAATTAGATGATGAGAGAGACCGATCGAGAGAGCATGCGTGGATGGCTAAATAGCTAGATAGATCTAGTTGTTGGGGAGGAGAGGTGAATCTAGCTAGCTAACTAATTCAGATGGAGTTATGGTGAAGGGGGCATTAATGGGGAGAGGAAGAGAGGTAGGAGAAAGAGAGATGTGAGAGAGGCCATTTATGGAGAAGAGTTATGGTGGAGGGGGACATTAATGAGGAGAGAAGAGAGGTAGAAGGAAGAGAGAAGAAGAGCAACAATGGTGGAGAGTGGAGAGGGGAAAGGAGGGGGAGAGAGGGCAAAGTGGGGGAGAGGATGGGGAGGGGGTGAAAAGGTGGCACCAGCCGCAACTAGCAGTAGCGCTGCTTACCAAAACGCGCTGCTGCTACCGTACCTAGTAGCAGCGCTTTCCTGGAGAAGCGCTACTACTAAGTGGGGCCCATTAGCAGTAGCGGCGCAGTAAATTAAAGCGCTACTACTAAACTGTTAGTAGTAGTGTTGGATTCTGCACAGCGCTGGTACTACAGCTACCGTCGGTGGCCTCGTCTGGTCCCATGTAGTAGTACCGTGTTTTTGGTTTCCAGCGCTACTGCTATAGACAGAATAGTAGCGCTTCCCTGGATCAGCGCTACTGCTAACTAGTAGCAGCGTTGACTATTTTCGAGCGCTATTGCTAACTAGTAGCTGCTAACTTGTATAAGCATTTCCCTAGTAGTGTTAATTTTATTGACAGAATGCACTTCTAGTTTCTACAGCTAGTGCTAACCGATGATTGAAAAATATATCTACCTTAACTCTAGACAACTACAGCAGATTGTCACTGCCTAGCAGTGATGAACCCTAGCGATTCAAATAAAAAAATTACAATGGCAGTGACCTACAACAAAAGAGGGAGGGATGATATGCTCACCTGGGTTGGAGCCGAGGGTTGCCTACAGTCTACTCCGTCGCCGTCATCGTCGCCTGGTGTCGTCGCCGAAACCCTAGCAGATGAGAGTGGGAGGCTCAGATGCAAAACACACCTCTAAATTAAAAAAATTCCAAATGGACCAGATGAGAGTGGGAGGCTCAGATGTGTGCCTCAAGACCGGAGAACGACGACAATCGTCGGAATTGGCCAAAATCAAAGCGGCACGACCAGCGGCGAGAGAGGGAGAGAAAAGGGAACGAAACAGAGCAGCGGGCCAGAGAGAGGGAGTGGGTTGAGGGGGTCGTTGCCCCCGTTGGTTTTGACCCCCACGACATTCTAATATTATTTGGGCTTGCCCAATAAGAAAAAAGATCACCACCTAAAAATTCTCATCTCAAAACTATATACTTCAAGTCTTAAACTAAAAAGGAAAAAAAAAGTAAATTTAACAAAAGTAAACTATAATATACTATTAAAAAGATCAGCGAATAAAAAACTAACAAAAATTTGGAAGTGTCAAAATACATATTTGAAGGCTCAAAACTATATATTTCAAGTCTTAAACTAAAAAGGAAAAAATTAAAGTCTCAAAGTACATATTAAAAAAAATGTCATTATTTCCATTTAAAATAATAGAAATTTAATAAAAGTAAACTATAATATACTATAAAAAAGATCACCACACAAAAAACTAAAAAGAAACAAATTTTGAAGTGTCAAACTACATATTTGAAGGCTCAATACTATATATTTTAAGTCTTAAACTAAAAAGGAAACAATATTAAAGTCTCAAAATACATATTTAAAAAATGTCATTATTTCCATTTAAAATAATAAAATTTTAATAGAAGTAAACTATAATATAATATAAAAAAGTTCACCACAAAGTTCGTCCGAGGTGGTTTGTCGTGCGGGAGTTTTATTGTTCTCCGGATTCGTTTCTGCCAAAAAAGAAAAGGCAGACGCGCAAAGCCACAATGGGCCGGCCCATTAGGGAACCAACAGCCTGCGCCAGTAAAACGTTTCTAAGAAAAAATAATACGCTGCAAGGACTCGAACTCAGACACTCATGCTAAAGCGTTCAGAAGGCTACCACTAGACCAAACAACACTTGATGTTCATTTAGCCGCGCGAAATTTTAAATTAAGCGCACAGTCGCGCCAGATATTAAGAGGATTTCTTTTTAAAGTGAATATATTTTAGAACACGAAAATTTGCAAAGTTGTTAACAAAAATTTAAACTCGATTTTTTTTTCAAAAGTAAGATATTTTTCTTTTTTTTAAACTGAGTATTTTTTAAAACACAAACATTTGTTTAAACTAGGAGGTACTGTTGTGATTATTTTTCGAATTTGCAAAAATTTAAAAACTCAAATATATTTTGAACTTTAAATTTGAAAAGAAAAACATTTTTTAAAACATGATTTTTTTAATCTATACTTATTAATAAAACTTGGGGAATTTTTTAAATACGCCCACCTGATGCATTGTTTTAATTCAATTTATTAAACTAGGATATAAAGAAATCTTTTTTCTCTGTCAAGTCTTCACGTACGACAAGTCTCACTCGCCCAGTGACACCCGTCAAAATGCATGAGAAGTCCAACTAAGATTTCATGGTCTATCTGACACAAACTACTCACTTTACATGGTGACACTGACATATATTATTGCAGTGCTTTTCCCTATTATATTAGCTAGCTGATTAAAAAAACTTTGTTCAACGGTCTTGATCTTGGCCGGACACGAAGGCGGTTCAACAATCCAGCTGTTGGACCTGGCCAACCTTGGTTAGTGAAAACTGGTACTATGACCACCGGCGACGAGGACGACAAATATGATAAGCAGAAACATGTGTCTGGTGTTATATTGAAATGGAAGATGTGGACCTGAGAATGAGGTATTAGTCATGTTTATTATGTTATGGGCATGAGGGTGAGGTCTTTAATCATGCTTAGTGGGTAAGGGCGTGTGAGGGCTGTTTTCACCCGTTGCAACGCACGGGCATGTTTGCTAGTATACTATAAAAAAGAATATACCAAAAAAATAGTAGTGTACGAATGTTGCCATTGACAAAATAACAATACCGGCGTCGGTTATAACAGCACGCCACAACTAAATATAATAGTGTTGGCATTCCATGCTATTCCACGACAGCAATATAGCCTGGTACAAATTGTTGATCTCATATATTTCTGACACTGCCTTGTTTTCAAACGCCACCACTATGCCCCTACTAATGTCGTACCAAATCAGCCAACGCCATCACTATTTGAAAAAAAATAGTGGTGGCGTTGGTTGTAAATGGAGCGCCACCAACGAAAGTTGTGGCTAGCCCTTTTTCCACTAGTGAAGATTGAGGAAGGCTGTTAGATAATCTCTCCCTAATAATAAAGCACGGATTGAGTCTCTCGGGTTCACCGTCGTGGCAATTTTTCAAATAGGCCCTCCTGTTTTTCAGAAATTGCACCAGCAGTCCTCATCATAAGTCAGCCCTGAACCATGTTCAGGTACAGAGGAGAGAAAAGAAGAAAAGAAACCCAGCGCCCCGCACGACCCTGCCTCTTCGATCCCATCTCCACCTCCATCCCGCCGCCACCTGCTGCCCCGCGCTGCCCGTCCCACACCGCGTCGATCGGGACCGCGTCCCTCCCCAAACGGCGGCGATGATGGCGCCGCCCACCTCCTGACCGACGGATTCGCCGGCTTCCCACTCCTCGAGGCCAGCCCCTTCCCTGTGCCGGGTCGAGCATCGGCTTGGAGGCCCCTTGGGGCTGCTGCCGGTGCGGGAGTCCCGCGCGGCCGTGCGGTCTGGGGCGGTGGAGGCTCCGGTGAGACGCCGGCGGGCAGGGACACGAGCTCCTATTGAGGCGGCTGGGCTCAGGCACTGGCTGCAGGAGCTGTCCAGGAACCCCGAGGCCGACGTGGCGGACTACTTCAAGCAGGGGCCGGCGCCGGATGGTTCCTGGCGGCTGCGCTGTTCGCGCGCCGGAGGCTGGCGGAGGCCGCGTGCAACGTCGTGGCCAAGAACCTCAAGGTGTTCTCCTGGCACCACGGCCACGGTGGGTTCTTCTCCCAGGCAAATGCGGGTGATTTTCCTAATGGTTGCTGCTGACTCTGAAAACCCAACTCCTGAAGCACTAGAACTAGAAGTGCCACCTCTATGGCGCATCACTCAATGACTCCAGATGGGCAACAATCCGCTTCAAAGTTAAAGAGCATAGTTTTTGCTGCTATCATTGCTTACATATGAGAGTAGAGATAATTAAGTTTTGCTCCTGACTTGCTTTTCTGAACCTATGTATTCCTAGGATTGCCTTCTTTAATTGCATCTAAATATTAGCTGTCTGATAAGGGTAGAGATAAATGCCTTTTCCTCTTATATTTATCTTTATATCGGTGGCACTCTTTTTATTCTGTTGATGTCAGTTTGTATGTAGGTTATCAAATCGTCTCCGTCTTTATGCTTCGTTGTGCATGTGATTATATATACTTGACTACTTGGTGACATGGATTTCCATATAGTCATATATGTACTTGGTGACACGAATAGGCCCGCACGGATGTGCAGGAGCCGCGGCGACGACCGGGCGGGCACCAGAAACGCCGCCACGATGAGCACGCCCATGCACGTGATGGCCCCGAATACAAAAACAGTCTGTGGCCACCGGCGGAGCCCAGCGCCCTCTGGATCGCCAAGCTTTGTGCAAATCAAAAGATAAGCTCAAGTAAGTACAGTTCACCATAATCTACAAGTGTATATCATCGATCAGTATATGTTTGTCACTGCCAAGTAAGTACATATACTGCTGCAGATTGCCGAATAGATAAAGCAATTTCTCAAAGGTTTTTGCCGCTGCCGATTGTTTGATTCATCAGACAGATTGCCTTTTAGACTTGGCAGTGAATTTGGGATTATTGATGGCCTAGCCCCTGAACAGTGAAGGACGGATTCAGATCTGGCTTGAAGTGCAAATGCTTCACCGAACTTAATAAAACTCATACCTGCACATGGAGCAGTCCTGAATGGTTCACCATTCAGGACACCACAAAACTTCAGAAGTATCCAGACTTGCTAAACTTTTGTTCATTAACGGTGAGAGAAAGGTGTCTTGACAATTTATCCGCTGGAAAATCTTATGTGCTATTTGTTTCATGTAGATTTTGGAATTGCTTGAAGTTATACAGTTCAGATGTCCATACACTTCAATGAAAAACCCTCAGTTGCTTTCCAATCTGAGAGTTGAATCGAAGGTGTGCATTTGAACCCGTGAAATTATTATTTTGTTTTTTCGTATCTCATCAGTTTTTTGATTCTTAGATTGAAGAGATCCTACAGAATTCTGCAACATCTGAATTTGGCGGTGTATATTATTTTTCGGAGGGAGGTGATCGACTGATTGATCTTGATGCGTTGCATCAAAAGCTTATCTAGGTTGCGTGTTCAGTCCTGTTCATATTGGGTTTAAGATTATTATGTTCTTCAAGTTGCTTCTTTTGATGTTCAGATGTCACAAGAACTGCACACACAATTGAGCGAGTCTGAGAAAGGAGAGTTAAAAGAATCGTTCCATCATATGCTGAAATGGGCCTGGAGATATAATAAAAATCTTGAAGAACAGGCAGCCCAGTTTCACATGTTAACTAGCTGGTCGAAAATTATTGAAGTGAGTTGTGTGTGTGCATGACCACTTAATCTTTTCTTTTGGGAATTTGATATTGTAACCCGCTTGTTGATAATTTCAGGTAGCTGTATCAAGAAGTAATAATTTGTAAGACACTGAAGTTCAGAACCTCTATTGAAACTCTTTTATAGTATATATGAACTTCCGTATTTGAACTTTTTCATAGATGTTTATACCGAGGTTGCTCTTTTATAGACATTTATACTGAGGTCGCTCTTTTATAGACATTTCCAAGCAAGCCGCTAAGCCCAAGTCTTGAATCAGGATTGTCGTCGTTCATTAGTCCCAAGTATTTGAATTCTTCCGCATCTCTGCTCTTGATTACACATGGTGCGAGATTCTATTTTTCTTGCGTTATAGTGCAGCTAGGAGATTGCGGCGGCAGCGGTGGGTTTTGTGTTGGCGGGCTGCAGGGAGTTGCTGGACCCGCGCCATCACATGTTGAGTCACACATAGTGACCGAAGGTGGTGGATTAGAGTTGGAATTCAAGAGGTTTGTGTGGTTTCAGTTATCCGACGATTGGGCGAGAGCGGAGCAACAGAGGAGGCTGGCCAAGGACATGACCAGAGATAACACATCTTCCTCGATTTCCCCAGCGACCCAAGGATGGTTGCATCCTACATAACCTCATATTGTTCATGAGAGTTTTGTGATCTTAATTTATGAGAAATTTGACGTGATACTATGTGGCTGTAAACGTAATCTACAATGCAGAGCAAACAGAGTGAACAAACCAAGAACGTGCAGGTTAGTCCGTCAGTGTCATACTTTTCTTTTTGTAATTCTATATCGTACTATATAGTTAGTACAAGATCATTAAATATTCAGGATATGTTTATAATTTTGTGAAACTGAAATGTGCAACATGTTCAGAGGAGAGGAGACAAAGGCTTGTTAATAACTTGAGTTGGCCGAGTATTGCCGAGTTGAGCATGGAGTAGACGGTGTCAATTGAACCAAGAAGTAACGTGATATCAGTATGGCGGCAGAGGCGGCCTCAAGTCAGTGTCATTCGCTGTAATGATCGCCCGGGCGGCCGTGTAGCCGTCTCAGATGGAGTCCAAGGGAAAGACCAAGAGGAGGTGCGATAAGATTGAGCTTTCCGGAAATTTGGAGAGGCGGCGGTCGTCGTGCTGCAAAACTTTTATTTGTATATGTTGCGTGTTACTACCTCCCAATCAATATGTCATTGAAATGAAGTAGATGCAGCTCTTCATAGAAATTGTCACATGTTCTGGTTTGCAGGTTAAATATTTGATTTCCTTGGTTTGGTAATGAGAGCAATGCAATATTCTGAAGGGTCCCACATGTAAGGGAAACTGACACGTGTCTATCTCAAGCTGGAAACTGCAATTTGTCTTCTGAGCTATGAGCTCTAAATAAATTAGCTGTCTCTGTCCTTCAAGTTGTCATCTTATTTCAATATTGACATCACTACTAATGGGAAGGGGTTTTTCCGTTCAATAAAATATTAAATTCAAAATTCGTTACCAATTTCTATAAGGATTGTACTGTTTTGTTAGGTAGTTTTTTCCCATTTATATTAATTGCCATTCTTGCCCACTTCCTCTGATTGTACTTAGGGCATCTCTAGCCGCGCCCCCAGGAAGGCCTCCTCAGGCGTTTTTTTCACGCCGGTGCCGAAAAAACGGGCCAGTCGCGCCCCCAGGAGCCCGATTTTCACCGGCCCAAGCCCGAACCCGGTGCGCTGGGGGGCGCCCGGGGGCGCCGGGCGAACTGTTTTGGCGCGAAAAAGCCGCGGGCCCGCCGCGTCAGCGACACGGCACTCTTCTAGGCCCTTCGTCGTCCTCATCGCCTCGTTTCCCGCGGCGAATCAATGCCAAAGCTGCCGCGCGCTGCCGTGCCGGTCAGCCTGCCATTGGTGCTCATGGGCGGCGCAGTGAAGACCGGACGACGCGCGTCCCTCGCCCTCCCTCGCCCGCCACGCGTACACATGGTGGCACGCGCGCCTCGGCCTATATATGACGCGCCACGGCGCACTCGGCGACTCATCACACTCTCCCGCCGTCGTTGTTCCTCCCTCTCCTCTCCTATCTTTCGCCGTCTCCAGTTCACACCCATGACCGAGCGCTTCCCAGGCGACGGCGCAGCGGCGAACGGCTTCGGCCGCCGCCATCTTCATGAAGACGAGGCTCGCCTCCTTTACGAGGCCGAGTACCCGGTCCCGCCGGACATGCGGGTGCCCGGGGCGTGGAGGATCAGCGCGGGCGGCGTGCCGGTGCCCCCGATACCCACCTGAGCGGCCCGGCGTGCGGAGATCGCACGCATCCGCTCGAACCTGCCGCGCGCGGTGAGGGTGGGGCCACGGTACGTCCCCGACAACCAGCTCTGGGAACCCTACTTCCGCCGCCGTCACGCCCAGCAGCTCGAGGCCACCAACGGCGTCGAGCCCTCCGGCAGGCTCAATGCCGCAACGGCGTCGGTGGTGGGGCATGCCCGGGCGCACGTTGGAGGCCGTCCTCGAGTACATCGAGGGCGGCAACACGCCGCGCCTCGAGTACCCCGCTCCCCCTTCCTTCTCACGCCGCCGGGGAAGCTCCTGGACCCCGAGGCGCATGGAGACAGGGGGGTCCTCCTCCTCGTCCGGCGGCTCGCCCTGCCTCCGCCCCGTCAAGCCGGAGCCCCAGGGCGCGCCGGTCAGCGCGCGCACCCGCAGCTCCGGCGTCCGCATCGGCGCCAACGCCTCTCCACCCGCCGGCCGCCTCGTCCTCGTCGAGCCCAAGCCGGAGCCCGGCTTGCCCGCGGAGTACGAGGAGGTAGCCCGGCGCGGCATCTCCGACGAGGACGCCATGCGGTGGGCGCCGGGACCTGGAGGAGATCGCCGCCTGCAAGCGTGGGCGCGAGGACGAGCACGACGTCGTGGTCCTCGACAGCGACGACGACGACGACGCCCCCGGACCGTCCAACCCGCCGCGCCAACCGGGGGAGGGATGCAGCAGGGACGGCGGAGGCGTAGGCGGGGGCGGCGGCGGCGACGACGACGACGACGATGTCGACGACGGTGGTGACTACACACGGTTCTAAAGCCTCCTCGGCATGTAGAACCGCGTGGGCAGGCGGCCAGGCGGGCAGCGAGGGAGACGGCGGGGGTAGCCCGCGGTAGTTTTTTCTTTTTTTTGTAAAATATGTATAAGTTTCAATGAACTCGCCGACGTTTGCGTTAAATTTGAGTCGTTTTTGCGCCGTATTTGCCTTTTTTTACTAACCGTGGGCGCCGCGACTGGGGGGCATCACGGCCCCAGTGCGCGGTTTAGTGCCGGTGCGCCCCCAGGGGGTGAATTTTTGCCCCTCCTGGGGGGCCAACGGCTGGAGATGCCCTTAGTTCTTTGTGTGAATCGGTTAGTTCATCACCAGTCAGGTTTAAAAAAAATTCAGGTAAGTAAATTGATATGCAATGTACAATCAGTTGATGAATTGATAATTTGGTGTAGCATGGAGATTGATCCCATTGGTACATATATTCTTCAGTATCTGTGTGTTGTCTATAATCTCACACTTGAATTTTGAGCACTGTTCTCACCTTCTTTACTTGATAAAAAAATCATTCTTCAACTTTGTTCTCTCATGATCACATCCCAAGTTGTATGGATATATTTTAATAATACAATGCCCCAAAAGGTAATTGGCTTTGACGTTAATTCCAGAAGTTCACTCTTTCACCTCATTTTCTTCAAAGGTTGAATTTTCCCTGTATGAAATATATATAAGATAAATAATATGCATTGTGATCGCTCTTAATTTGAATATGCATTTGCGGCCATATACCCTTGCAAGTAAGTGATGTGGATCTATGTGCAAGGAGGATAGGGGCATATGCTTTTTTCTCCCGTTGCAACGCACGGGCATGTTTCCTAGTAATGTTTATACGTAGCTTTCGTGTAGACACTTTATAATGAGATAGCCACACCCGTATTGGGTGTCGTGCAGTTTCCCACAAACATAACGTTTTACAATCTTGTGAGGCCATCCAAGGGAGTCCGTTGTAGGCTGATGCCGTTTTTACCCTCTCTAACTTAACCTAAAGTGGCGAAGTTACTAGCATGTCGCCATGTCCTTGCACTAGAGAAGGAAGTTGGGGTCTAGACGATCGTCTTGGAGATGGACTGAAAGATGGTTGTGAGCAAGCTCAACTCTGAAGGGAAGGACGGCTCACCACATGGCCCGGCGGTTGAAGATGTGAAGGGCATGCTAGCTCCAAACTTTTATTGAGTCCAAGATCACTTGGGTTCATGGAGTGATGAATTGTATTGCCTACGTCTTAACTAATGAACATTGTCGGAATGAGTTGTGAAAAACATCGCTTAGTGTGCCTCCGAATTGTACTAGCGCCATTTGAACTCTGGCATTGCCGAGAACTCTGAATACAATGGCAACCATTCTATCTACAAAATGATTCCTTACATGTATCTTTTGCCTTATCAATAATTCGAGTATAAAAAATTCAGTTTAAATTAGAAGCAAGGTGATTACCAAAATACTTATTTTATTCCTTACAGGTGTCTTTTGGCTATAATAAGATGATATACTTTTTGTCAAAAAGTTGCTAGTATTACTTTTAATTGACTAGGGAACTAAATCATGACTACGACTACCTCTGTCCTGATTTATTAGGGCTCCTTGTAGTTTGGGTCAAACTTTGACATTTGATTTAACTATTAAAAGAATAAGTTATATACTCTAAGAATAGTATCACTGAAATCCTCTTTCAAATATGAATCCAACAATATATGTTTTGTGACATACAACTTATAATTTGTTAGTCAAATCTGTGGTCAAAGTTGGACACAAAATATGAAAGGGACCAATAAACCTGGACGGGTGTAGTAGTAGTAGTAGTAGTAGTAGTAGTACTCCCTGCGGAACAAATAAATGCACTACCAAATACTCCCTCTTTCACGAAATACTTGTCGGAGAAATGGATATATCTAGATGTATTTTAGTTCTAGATACATCCATTTTTATGCATTTCTACGACAAGTATTTCCGGACGGAGGGAATTGTAAGTGTATATTTGTTTCTAAATATGAAAATATTACTATTAAATACTACTATACCAAAGATATAAGAATATTAAATACTAGTATACCAAAGATATACCTAAATATAAGAATATTTAATAGTAGTATACCGAAGATATTCTATAGTTAAATTCTATTAACTCTGTTCCAAAATATAAGAATATTACTATAAAATACTATTAGCTTTTTTCAAATAATTAGTAATAGAGATAATATTCTTTATTAGTGATATATCTTTATTCTCATTAAATATAAGAATATTACAAGTATTAAATACTAGAATCCCAAAGATATATCTAATAGTATACCAAAGATATACAACAATTAAATAATATTACCTCTGTTCCAAAATATAAGAATGTTACTACTACCTCCGTCTGGAAATAGTTGTCATCAAAATGAATAAAGGAGGCTGTATCTAGATGTATTTTTAGTTCTAGATACATCCCTTTCTATTTGTTTTGATCACAAGTATTTTCGGATGGAGGGAGTATTAAATACTGTCACAGCTATTCTTATATTTAGTAACAGAGATAATAGTATTTAATAGTAGTATATCATTGTTCCTAAATACTCCCTCCGTCCCAAAATTCTTATCTTATATTTGTCTAGATACGGATGTATCTGACACTAAAATGTAACTAGATACATCCGTATTTAGACAAATCAAAGACAAGAATTTTGGGACGGTGGGAGTATAAGAATATTACTATTAAATACTAGTATACAAATATATATTTAATACGATACCAAAATATAAGAATATTTAATAGAAATATACCAAAGATATGCTACTATTAATTGCTGGTATTAAATAAATAAATCTGTAGATTAACACGCGGTCCCCACCTTGGCCCGTGCCTTCCATTTCAGTTCATAAAGGGCAACACATGCTTCTCCTCCTCGCTCACATTCTTCTCATCCCGCTCTCCTCAACCAACTCTGCGCGTCTGCTCGACCGATCCACCGCGATGTCTTGCTCCGACGCCAGTGCCATACCTGCAGCCAACCACGAGGAGCACAGCCTGGCGGCCCCCGCCCCGCCCCCTGCGGCCGCGGTCGCCCAGGGGAAAGGGAAGATGCTTGCGCAACAGGCGCCTGCGCCGGTGGTTCACAAGCGCAAGCCCGGGAGACCCCAGGAGAAAAGCCCGCCCCCAGCGGCCACCAGAGAGGAGCCGGAATCCAGGGAGTCCCGGGAAGGACCCTTGAAGGTGCTTGCGCTCCCGGCGCCAGGGGCCCCGCGTGCTTATGCTGTCTCAGACGACAAGATGGTGAGCCGCACTCGCGCCCCCACACGGCGTGCAAGCGCGGTATCCGACGACAAGATGGTGAGCCGCGCTCGCTCCTCCCCCCTCTGCTACTAGTGATTTGAAGTTAACCGGTGCCTAATGAGCTGGAGTTATTGGCAATCTTTAATCTAGTCATGTGAATTAGTGCTAGTGCTTAAAGAACTACCTGATGTGTATGTGCAAGAATTACGTGCTGGGTATATGTCCTTGGACTTTCTAATCGCTGCGATCTCATCTGGCAGATGGACAGGAACGAGATGGCGTCGGTGGTTCACAGGCGCAAGCTCGGGAGACCCCAAGAGAAAAGCCTGCCCCCAACGGCCACCAGAGAGGAGCTGGAATCCCGGGAATCCCGGGAAGGCCCCTTGAAGGTGCTTGCGCTCCCGGCGCCAGGGGCCCCGCGTACTCACGCTGTGTCCGGCGACAAGATGATGAGACGCGCTCGCGCCCCCACCCGGCATGCAAACGCTGTCTCTGACGACAAGATGGTGAGCCGCACTCGTGCCCCCACACGGCGTGCAAGCGCGGTATCCGACGACAAGATGGTGAGCCGCGCTCGCTCCTCCCCCCTCTGCTACTAGTGATTTGAAGTTAACCGGTGCCTAATGAGCTGGAGTTATTGACAATCTTTAATCTAGTCATGTGAATTAGTGCTAGTGCTTAATGAACTACCTGATGTGTATGTGCAAGAATTACGTGCTGGGTATATGTCCTTGGACTTTCTAATCGTTGCGATCTCATCTGGCAGATGGACAGGAACGAGATGGCGCCGGTGGTTCACAGGCGCAAGCTCGGGAGACCCCAGGTGAAAAGCCCGCCCCCAGCGGCCACCAGAGAGGAGCTGGAATCCCGGGAGTCCCGGGAAGGCCCCTTGAAGGTGCTTGCGCTCCCGGCGCCAGGGGCCCCGCGTACTCACGCTGTGTCCGGCGACAAGATGAGGAGACGCGCTCGCGCCCCCACCCGGCATGCAAACGCTGTCTCTGACGACAAGATGGTGAGCCGCGCTCGCGCCCCCACCCTGCATGCAAACCGTGTCTCCGATGACAAGATGGTGAGCCGCACTCGCTTCCCCCTCTCCTACTAGTGATTTGAAGTTAACCGGTGCCTAATGATTTGAAGTTACTGACAATCTTTAATCTAGTCATGTGAATTGTATTGTAGCTTACTGAATTACCTAATGTGTATGTGCATGAACTACGTGGTGTGTATATGTCCTTGGATTTTCTAATCGCTGCGGTCTCATCTGGCAGATGGACAAGAACGAGATGGCGCCGGTCCAGGGGGTGCTGCGCATGCGAGGGAGCATCGTGTCGTCAAGTGCGGTTGGTAAGTATACTTTATGCTGCTTTTTTTGTCAACATCGTCTCCATACAGGCTACACTGGCAAACAAGCTGCTTAACTCTTGTGCATGCTGGTTTTTCGTCATCACTAGTATACTGGTATTGGACTGAAGCTTGTTAGCTTTGTCCATGTTGGGTCTTTTTGTCATCATTAGTATTGTTATATATTAGCTGAAGCTGCACATGTTTTCTTTCCATTGACGTTGGTGCGGGCGGTGCTACGCGTCAGTCGGCCGATGGATGGACGCCTTACTCACCTGATTTAAATCAAGTCCACCTAGGTGTAGTTTGTTTTGTCACTAGCTGTGTATACATAGGCGAGCTCCAGCACTGTGTTGCGGCGTGGAAAACATATGAACTGTAATAAGAAACATGCAATGGCTAGAAACATCTCCACATATTTTTTCGGCACGTTTTAGGTGTCAACGAAATTAGTCAGATCGCCAGCCGTCGAATTAACACATGGAGCATTGGATCACACTACACGGCAGCAGAGAGAATGGAAACCGTGTTCCTCCATAGCCTCCACAATACATGTGTATCCACCACCCCTCCCACATCGTCGCAACAGACAATTACGTCGGCCCCTTGCAACACCTGGCTTTGGTACCCTAGAGATCCCTGATGTCGCTTGGATATCCTGCAAGTATTATTACAGTGCGCCAACGAGGCGTCGTCCTTGCAACATTGTCTTACAGACAATGTAGTTGATGCCACCACCACCATCACCCATTTACACATGGCCGTGGCATGTGGCACTATTCGTGGGATAAAACACACCCC
>CAJFDF010002581.1:9622-20992 GCA_904067115.1 Aegilops sharonensis | reverse complement strand
TGTACCTAAGTAAAATCAGCACACGAGATTTAGGCAGTATAAAGTTCTCATGGTCATTTGAATTATGATAAGCTAGGAGCGCGTTCACCTCTTGTGCTATTTGTTTGGCACGGCTCCTTGTCATGGGACCCAAATAGATCTTCTTTGTAGAAGCTTCACTTGATGGCTGAGATTTATCATCAGGAGAAGATGATAAACGTGGTGAACCTGGGATGTCCTCATCAGTTTCCATATGGAACTGGGACATGTGAAGCCTCGTTTATGTCTTAAAACCACCGTGCTCCCCTTTTCCTGTACCCGAGAGTTACTTCCTAGGTCGGAATTTGGTAGTAGTTGCGGTGGCGAAGAGATGAACGGGGAGCCTAACTCTACTTCGCCCCTGCTTCCACCGAAAGCGCGAGAACGGTCGGCTGAAGAAGAGAAACGGCAAGGCCTGTTGCCGGGCGATAACGTTTATTATAAAAGCAACAAGGATTCATCCTTGGCATGGGCCTCGCTCACGCACGAAGAACCCGTCAAGCACCCTTTTTCATTAAAAACGTCCCATACAGGTACAGTTCGTACGGAAAGAAAAACATGAACAAGGGGGATTACAAGCTTTGAATCTAACAAGGCCCGAAGGCTTACAGACTAAAAAAGAGACAAAATGCCCGTAATCCTTTTCTTGTCCCTCTCCTCAGAAGATGGAACAAGACAGCAGGAGGGCAAAAAGAGCGCCTAGGCGAGGTGCGAGCAGCAGAAAGCTGGAAGATGAGGCAGTGGCTCGCCAATACACGACGAAGGCGTCGTTGCCCGCGTACTCCGGGTTGACGGCCGCCGCCCGCCTTCTTCGCCTTCCCCGGCCCTCCTACGCCAGCCGCCAAGGAGACGAAGTGGAGCACCCAGATGGAGAGCTTGGCGAGGATGGCCCGCGGCAGGGCGCGTGACCGAGGGAAGAGCGGTGCGGTCAGTTGAAGTCGGAGTCGGCATCCTGCCGCTCGACTCCCTCGTCGCCGCTGTCGCTGTCCTCCTCGTCACTCCCGCTCGAGGAAGAGTCTTCATCGTCGGAAGAGCTCTCCACCAGCACTTCAGGCGAGTTCCAAAATCTCCGAAGACCTTGACGGAGAGCAAGCCGCCCTCCATTAACTTGAAGTAGAGGACGAGCCCCACCGTCAGGCTATGGATGCGGGCAGACGTCTTCCACCCGCGACGGAGATGCATGACATGAGGAGCGGGGAAGTCGACGTCGACTCGTGTGTCGCCGGTCCTGCAGCCCCTCATGTGCAACCTGAGGGTCTGGGGCGGATCGAGCTCCATCTCCGCTGCGAAGGGGGTAGGGAGACGGAGACAACGACGCGGTGGCTGGCGTAGCGTGATGAAGAACTCGCGGGGCCGGTCCCCGACGTGACCCTCCATCACGGGAGGCACCGCTGGCAGAGGCACGGCAGCAGCGCCACCTCGTGCCCCTCTCCCCCGACCGCCGCGGCAAACTCGGCCATGCCCCCTCCGCCTTCCTCTCGTGGCTGGCTCCGCCGCCACGGGCTCGAGGAAAGGAGGGACGCGCTGACGAGCAGCGACCCTCGCTGCCACCGTCGAAGGCCCAGCACCTCCTCTCGCCATGGCAGGTGGAAGAAAGAAGCAAAGATGAAGGAGGATGGATACTGAAGAATGTGGGGTGGCGCCCTCTCTCCCCCTCTTTATAAAGGGGCAGGGTCGACACCTGGCCGTCCCACTCAGCCAATCCAGTCGGCGGAGGCGCAGGGAATCAGGACCGACCCGCTGCCCCAATCAGCGACGACCCGGTTTCCCGCCTCCACAGCCCGCCACTTGCATGAAGGACGCGTGGCGAACGTGCAGGGTCGAAAGGACGGGTGAGGCGACCGTTCCACGCCCCGTGATCAAGGGGCGTGGGTGCCTTGAAGACTGCGACCCGAGTCCATCCAGTAAATGAGCCGCGCCTCCACGCCTTCCTCTTTTATGGGGAAGGCGCGAGTCGCCTCTTTACCATGATGTGACGCATGCGTGCGAAAACCGCCCTACACATGCCGCCCACGTCACGTGCACCCCTCCACNTGTACCTAAGTAAAATCAGCACACGAGATTTAGGCAGTATAAAGTTCTCATGGTCATTTGAATTATGATAAGCTAGGAGCGCGTTCACCTCTTGTGCTATTTGTTTGGCACGGCTCCTTGTCATGGGACCCAAATAGATCTTCTTTGTAGAAGCTTCACTTGATGGCTGAGATTTATCATCAGGAGAAGATGATAAACGTGGTGAACCTGGGATGTCCTCATCAGTTTCCGTATGGAACTGGGACATGTGAAGCCTCGTTTATGTCTTAAAACCACCGTGCTCCCCTTTTCCTGTACCCGAGAGTTACTTCCTAGGTCGGAATTTGGTAGTAGTTGCGGTGGCGAAGAGATGAACGGGGAGCCTAACTCTACTTCGCCCCTGCTTCCACCGAAAGCGCGAGAACGGTCGGCTGAAGAAGAGAAACGGCAAGGCCTGTTGCCGGGCGATAACGTTTATTATAAAAGCAACAAGGATTCATCCTTGGCATGGGCCTCGCTCACGCACGAAGAACCCGTCAAGCACCCTTTTTCATTAAAAACGTCCCATACAGGTACAGTTCGTACGGAAAGAAAAACATGAACAAGGGGGATTACAAGCTTTGAATCTAACAAGGCCCGAAGGCTTACAGACTAAAAAAGAGACAAAATGCCCGTAATCCTTTTCTTGTCCCTCTCCTCAGAAGATGGAACAAGACAGCAGGAGGGCAAAAAGAGCGCCTAGGCGAGGTGCGAGCAGCAGAAAGCTGGAAGATGAGGCAGTGGCTCGCCAATACACGACGAAGGCGTCGTTGCCCGCGTACTCCGGGTTGACGGCCGCCGCCCGCCTTCTTCGCCTTCCCCGGCCCTCCTACGCCAGCCGCCAAGGAGACGAAGTGGAGCACCCAGATGGAGAGCTTGGCGAGGATGGCCCGCGGCAGGGCGCGTGACCGAGGGAAGAGCGGTGCGGTCAGTTGAAGTCGGAGTCGGCATCCTGCCGCTCGACTCCCTCGTCGCCGCTGTCGCTGTCCTCCTCGTCACTCCCGCTCGAGGAAGAGTCTTCATCGTCGGAAGAGCTCTCCACCAGCACTTCAGGCGAGTTCCAAAATCTCCGAAGACCTTGACGGAGAGCAAGCCGCCCTCCATTAACTTGAAGTAGAGGACGAGCCCCACCGTCAGGCTATGGATGCGGGCAGACGTCTTCCACCCGCGACGGAGATGCATGACATGAGGAGCGGGGAAGTCGACGTCGACTCGTGTGTCGCCGGTCCTGCAGCCCCTCATGTGCAACCTGAGGGTCTGGGGCGGATCGAGCTCCATCTCCGCTGCGAAGGGGGTAGGGAGACGGAGACAACGACGCGGTGGCTGGCGTAGCGTGATGAAGAACTCGCGGGGCCGGTCCCCGACGTGACCCTCCATCACGGGAGGCACCGCTGGCAGAGGCACGGCAGCAGCGCCACCTCGTGCCCCTCTCCCCCGACCGCCGCGGCAAACTCGGCCATGCCCCCTCCGCCTTCCTCTCGTGGCTGGCTCCGCCGCCACGGGCTCGAGGAAAGGAGGGACGCGCTGACGAGCAGCGACCCTCGCTGCCACCGTCGAAGGCCCAGCACCTCCTCTCGCCATGGCAGGTGGAAGAAAGAAGCAAAGATGAAGGAGGATGGATACTGAAGAATGTGGGGTGGCGCCCTCTCTCCCCCTCTTTATAAAGGGGCAGGGTCGACACCTGGCCGTCCCACTCAGCCAATCCAGTCGGCGGAGGCGCAGGGAATCAGGACCGACCCGCTGCCCCAATCAGCGACGACCCGGTTTCCCGCCTCCACAGCCCGCCACTTGCATGAAGGACGCGTGGCGAACGTGCAGGGTCGAAAGGACGGGTGAGGCGACCGTTCCACGCCCCGTGATCAAGGGGCGTGGGTGCCTTGAAGACTGCGACCCGAGTCCATCCAGTAAATGAGCCGCGCCTCCACGCCTTCCTCTTTTATGGGGAAGGCGCGAGTCGCCTCTTTACCATGATGTGACGCATGCGTGCGAAAACCGCCCTACACATGCCGCCCACGTCACGTGCACCCCTCCACGTCGCGCATTCAACACGGGTCGTGGGGAAGCACAGCGGATGAAGAATTACCGTGGTAAAATCCGCCCCTCCTGCCTGCGCACCGTTATGGGCCTGGCCCAACAACGTGTCACGCTTATGTGTGGCCTAGGCCCCGGGGCTCCTGTCGGTGTACAAAAGTAGGGGCATACCTTTGTACCCCTTTACTTATGCACGGGCAGTCAGAGCCACGCGCCACGGCCACACGTAGCAAGATAAAGGAGGGAAGCCGGAGAAAAGCCGAAGCCCAACACAAGATGATCAAGGCAACGCCAAGGCCAAGAACACAAAGAAGCAGAGGGACGGAGCAGTCTCCCCCGACAAGACCCTTGCCGGGGGTAGCCTCAGCAGCCCCGGCAAGACCCTTGCCTGGGCAGCACGCCCAAACACCAACAGAGCGAGCCGCCCTTGATCCACAGGTTCCAACCCAACCGGCTACGATTGGGCCAGGGCTTGGGAGGCACCTCTATGGTGGCATGCAGATCTTTGTCAAGACCATAGATATATGAGATCAAGATGAGGACCAGAAGACGGCAACCCTCGGCAGGATCCTTGCCGAGGAAAGCCATAAGACCCCCGGCAAGATCCTTGCCGGGTATGACTGCGCATCGTGGCAAGATCCTTGCCAAGAACGCCAGTGGGGCCACCGCCAGGGCCGCACCAACCAAGCTTCCACCGCCGTTCGCATGCAGCTGCCAGCCCAACCAGCTGGGCTGGCACCTGCGTGGCAACATGCAGCTCCCAGACCAGACCAGCAAGCACATGCGTGGCGGCATGCAGATCTTCATGAAGACCCTATCGCCACGCCACCTCAGCTGCTTGCCTGCCTACATGGCGTCGCATGCACCGCTGGCCAGGGCGCGTGTCAGAACGAGGAGAAGCGGCGACGGACGGGATGGGCTCCACTCCCGTCCCCGATAAAGCATAGGGACACCTCAGCAATGCATTAAATGCGTCTTGTCCTGTAATATGGGCGATAAGCTCATAGTACTGTATACCTTTCCACCTCCTGTGTGCCACTGTGGCAGCCCCTTTCGACTATAAAAGGAGGCCCTTGGCATACTGGAGGGGGATTCGGCTCTTTGAAATCACACATCCACCATAGCTAGTTCGAGAGCTTAAGAACTCTCTGAAATACAGCCACCAAAGCAGGACTAGGGTATTACGCATCCTCGCGGCCTGAACCTGGGTAAATGATCGTTGTGCTGACTACTAATCCTGCTCTTCTCGCAACCCTGCACCCCGGCAACCGTAGTAGGGATTCTTGTGATCCCATAGGTGTCGTTCCACACCGACACGGTGGCTTGGGATCCTCAATTGCCAAGTCATATCTCATTGACCATGACCACGAGGAGGGCACCCACAAAGGGTCTTCGAAGGTGAAACAACCCATCTGCGACATCAAAGAGCGCACCATGGGTCTATGCTCTTCCAACTGGAAGATCCCGTCCATGAAAAGTGAGACAATATTCTATCAGCAAATCTTACATTTTCTAGCTAGCCAACCCCTACCCTTTATTGTAATAGCTTTTGTCATGCGATGTTTTAACTGTGTCGTGTTTAATTATTTTAGTTATGCAAAAATGTAATGTTCAATAGGGTTGTGTGATGTTTAAGTATGAATTGTCCACTTCAGTTTCACGAATGGCTATATTTGGTTGTCTATACTGAGTAGATGCCTTGTTTATCAGTATTTGGTTGTTAGGTTGGTTGCAGTGAGCATTTGTCTAGTTTTCATCCATATGCTATGTTTATCTGTATTTGCCTGTTAGGTTGGTTGTTCTGAGCCTCTGTTCAGTTTTCAACGACTATATTTGGTTGTTATATTGATCATATATGCCTTGTTTACTTCAGTTATTTCACAATGTGATGTTCATTATGTGCAAGTTGGAAATGTGCAATTCTATTTCATCAATACATGTTTGAATGGCTATATTTGGTTCCTGTTATGACTGGTGTAGTTAACACATGCCCTTTATTTCCGTTTTACACATTTATCCAGAGTGATGTTTAAGCATGAGCTACGTTCTATTCATTTTCAACAATAGTCGTTTGAATTACAATATTTTGTGGTTGTTAAGCCTGTTGTAGTTAGCATTCCCTTCCATTTTATATACACTTTAACAGCATGCTGAAACCTACACATTCAAGCTATCATTTGGAGATGATGTTGTTTACCTTGGATATATTTGTTTGATGTTAAGATTGTTATAGTCATCGTGCCTTTTCCATGTACTTATGCAGGCCAACGACGGGAGTGGCGAGCATTTTCCGCCGAGGTTAGTTTCATCCGTCGGCTTGTACTCCCCTCGTCGTTCCATAATGTAGTGCATATAGATCCAGGCCTGGACACTTTTTAGCTTCTAATATTGACTTGTTGCTGGTAGGTACATATGTCCTTAGCAAAGATCCACGCATCGACCCTTTTTGCGTATGGGCCAATGAGATATTCATGAACCAGCATCAAGGGGAAATTGACAAGGATTATTAGCAAAAAGATACGAACGATGGCAATCAAATTATTTGTTTAAGCTCTATCCAACACAACAGTGAGCTGTAAGATGGTAAGTACGAACTCTGTAGCCTTCTCTTTTTGCTACCCATAATGACTTGTTATACAACAATGTCTGAATCATTTTTGTTTGCAGTGGTTCCCAAAGAAGTTTACACATGAATACCTCGCAAAGTACATGATTGGTGGACATGCAATGAAGGTTAAAGTATTTCATCGAGACTATAATGAGCATAGAGAAGTCCTAGTGAAGATGGTGAAGGATGGGCGGACAACCATCACAAGGGGTTGGCCTAGAGTCATGCGCGCATTACGCATGGAGGAGGGCATAATATGGGCATTCCTCTTCACCTTGTCCAGCAACTAGAATGCCTTTCGCCTCTCTCTTTGCAGTCTTTAGTACAACTATGGTTCATCATTCTTTACTTGGTGCTTCTCTAGTTCTTTAGTATATGTACCTGTGCATCGAATTATGGATTCGGGCTTTAACCTATATTTGTAATAACCATGGTTTGATATGAAATAAGTGATTGCCTACTTTCAAATTCAAAATATCTGATTTTTAAATGTAGGGATTAAATTAGGGATAAATTATGTTCNGTGGCAAGATCCTTGCCAAGAACGCCAGTGGGGCCACCGCCAGGGCCGCACCAACCAAGCTTCCACCGCCGTTCGCATGCAGCTGCCAGCCCAACCAGCTGGGCTGGCACCTGCGTGGCAACATGCAGCTCCCAGACCAGACCAGCAAGCACATGCGTGGCGGCATGCAGATCTTCATGAAGACCCTATCGCCACGCCACCTCAGCTGCTTGCCTGCCTACATGGCGTCGCATGCACCGCTGGCCAGGGCGCGTGTCAGAACGAGGAGAAGCGGCGACGGACGGGATGGGCTCCACTCCCGTCCCCGATAAAGCATAGGGACACCTCAGCAATGCATTAAATGCGTCTTGTCCTGTAATATGGGCGATAAGCTCATAGTACTGTATACCTTTCCACCTCCTGTGTGCCACTGTGGCAGCCCCTTTCGACTATAAAAGGAGGCCCTTGGCATACTGGAGGGGGATTCGGCTCTTTGAAATCACACATCCACCATAGCTAGTTCGAGAGCTTAAGAACTCTCTGAAATACAGCCACCAAAGCAGGACTAGGGTATTACGCATCCTCGCGGCCTGAACCTGGGTAAATGATCGTTGTGCTGACTACTAATCCTGCTCTTCTCGCAACCCTGCACCCCGGCAACCGTAGTAGGGATTCTTGTGATCCCATAGGTGTCGTTCCACACCGACACGGTGGCTTGGGATCCTCAATTGCCAAGTCATATCTCATTGACCATGACCACGAGGAGGGCACCCACAAAGGGTCTTCGAAGGTGAAACAACCCATCTGCGACATCAAAGAGCGCACCATGGGTCTATGCTCTTCCAACTGGAAGATCCCGTCCATGAAAAGTGAGACAATATTCTATCAGCAAATCTTACATTTTCTAGCTAGCCAACCCCTACCCTTTATTGTAATAGCTTTTGTCATGCGATGTTTTAACTGTGTCGTGTTTAATTATTTTAGTTATGCAAAAATGTAATGTTCAATAGGGTTGTGTGATGTTTAAGTATGAATTGTCCACTTCAGTTTCACGAATGGCTATATTTGGTTGTCTATACTGAGTAGATGCCTTGTTTATCAGTATTTGGTTGTTAGGTTGGTTGCAGTGAGCATTTGTCTAGTTTTCATCCATATGCTATGTTTATCTGTATTTGCCTGTTAGGTTGGTTGTTCTGAGCCTCTGTTCAGTTTTCAACGACTATATTTGGTTGTTATATTGATCATATATGCCTTGTTTACTTCAGTTATTTCACAATGTGATGTTCATTATGTGCAAGTTGGAAATGTGCAATTCTATTTCATCAATACATGTTTGAATGGCTATATTTGGTTCCTGTTATGACTGGTGTAGTTAACACATGCCCTTTATTTCCGTTTTACACATTTATCCAGAGTGATGTTTAAGCATGAGCTACGTTCTATTCATTTTCAACAATAGTCGTTTGAATTACAATATTTTGTGGTTGTTAAGCCTGTTGTAGTTAGCATTCCCTTCCATTTTATATACACTTTAACAGCATGCTGAAACCTACACATTCAAGCTATCATTTGGAGATGATGTTGTTTACCTTGGATATATTTGTTTGATGTTAAGATTGTTATAGTCATCGTGCCTTTTCCATGTACTTATGCAGGCCAACGACGGGAGTGGCGAGCATTTTCCGCCGAGGTTAGTTTCATCCGTCGGCTTGTACTCCCCTCGTCGTTCCATAATGTAGTGCATATAGATCCAGGCCTGGACACTTTTTAGCTTCTAATATTGACTTGTTGCTGGTAGGTACATATGTCCTTAGCAAAGATCCACGCATCGACCCTTTTTGCGTATGGGCCAATGAGATATTCATGAACCAGCATCAAGGGGAAATTGACAAGGATTATTAGCAAAAAGATACGAACGATGGCAATCAAATTATTTGTTTAAGCTCTATCCAACACAACAGTGAGCTGTAAGATGGTAAGTACGAACTCTGTAGCCTTCTCTTTTTGCTACCCATAATGACTTGTTATACAACAATGTCTGAATCATTTTTGTTTGCAGTGGTTCCCAAAGAAGTTTACACATGAATACCTCGCAAAGTACATGATTGGTGGACATGCAATGAAGGTTAAAGTATTTCATCGAGACTATAATGAGCATAGAGAAGTCCTAGTGAAGATGGTGAAGGATGGGCGGACAACCATCACAAGGGGTTGGCCTAGAGTCATGCGCGCATTACGCATGGAGGAGGGCATAATATGGGCATTCCTCTTCACCTTGTCCAGCAACTAGAATGCCTTTCGCCTCTCTCTTTGCAGTCTTTAGTACAACTATGGTTCATCATTCTTTACTTGGTGCTTCTCTAGTTCTTTAGTATATGTACCTGTGCATCGAATTATGGATTCGGGCTTTAACCTATATTTGTAATAACCATGGTTTGATATGAAATAAGTGATTGCCTACTTTCAAATTCAAAATATCTGATTTTTAAATGTAGGGATTAAATTAGGGATAAATTATGTTCTGCATGCCAATACACTGTGTGTGATAAACGTCAAGATCAGACACGTTCCTCAAATGGCCTACGTGTGCAATGAATCTCTACTGCGCACACGATCAGCCAAGAAAAAAACGTGTGAGATTAACAACAGCATCGCACACAGTTCCTTCTTATTAAATGTTTGCGGAAGTCACCTTGTCACACACGCTTGGCAATTATGGACTGTTTATGATGTCGTGTGCATCGTAAATGTTTGCTCATAGGAGAATGCGTGCGATAAGACTTCATCAAACGCGGGTACGACGGATGAATCGTGTGGGATATATTCAAGCTTCGTATACAGTTTTATAGGGACAAGTATATGCACTCTTACATGGAATCACATACTGTGACGCCCGTATAATTAAGCTACAGTAATCTCATGCTAATGACGCCAGGTCATCACTCTTACTGTTGCTAATCCTCATGTGATCCGAGGCATAAGTCAAATTCAAATTCAAATTTAAGCCCAATTTCAAATTTGTCAAACATGCAAATAAAAAATGTTCAAGGTGTGGCAAATAATCCCTGGATATTTGTCATGTTGGACCAACCTCTTTTGAATTCCCAAAATGCCCCTAGAATTAATTTTTGGTTTGCAACAATTAGATCGACCGTTTTGATTTAAATAAATATCTAACCTTTTCAAAATAAACTAAAACTCCTTGTGATGCCTTATAATAGTGTCTAGTATTTATTTGATAAGTGGCACATTTAAAAAAATTCATTTGTTAGCTAAAATAAATAACTAACAGTAGAGAAAAGAAAACAAAACTGAAATGAATAAAAGAAATAGCAAAAGCAAAAGAAAAGAGGCCACAACCCCCCCCCCTTGCCCACCTGGTCCTCAGCCTACCGGCACACCCAGCTGGTCGGCCCACCAGGCCCACCTCTCCCTCTTCCTTATCCTCCCACGCCCTAAAATATCTGGACAACTACCTCCCCACTTCCCTTGATCCCCCACTCCCCACCCCTCCTCTGTTCCTCCTGATCGGGATCGAGGAGATCGCCCGATCCCGCAATCCCGCCGCCGCCCTTCCCAGCGCCACCACGCCGGCGCTACCTCGCCGACGCCGCCTGGCGTTGCCCCGTCATCCTCCTCCTTACGCCCCATCCTCCTCCCGTTCCTGGATCCGGAAGGGCCTCCCCGCCCCGACCTCGCCGACGGATGTCGCTCGCCGGAGCCGCTCCGCGTCACCTCGCCTTCTGTTTTGCTTTATTAGCTCTATGAATATCATCTTTCAAAATGGAATCAGGAGTCATAGGAAGCAAAGTAATATTTGTATCCTTATGAACAAGAGTATACTGATTTTTTTACCATGGTGTACGGAATTTTTATCAAATTGCCATGGTCTACCAAGTAATAAGCAACATGCTTGCATAGGTACCACATCACGATCAACATAATCATCATATGTAGAGATACTAAAATGCACCCGAAAAGTACGTGCCTTAACCTTGACGCTGTTGTTGAACCATTGGATGTAGTAAGGATGTGGATGTGGTCTTGTGGTGAGAGATAGCTTCTCCACCATCTCCATGCTAGCCAAGTTGTTGCAGCTCCCTCCATCTATGATGTCGCGAATAGAACGTTCCTTCGCAACTCCCTTTGTATGGAACAA